>JARDUL010273420.1:0-23471 GCA_030265205.1 Dirona pellucida | reverse complement strand
TCTCTCTCTCTCTCTCTCTCTCTCTCTCTCTCTCTCTCTCTCTCTCTCTTCCTCTCTCTCTCTTCCTCTCTCTCTCTTCCTCTCTCTCTCTCTCTCTCTCTCTTCCTCTCTCTCTTCCTCTCTCTCTTTCTCCTCTCCTCTCCCCCTTCCCCCTCTCTCCAGTTCTTTCTCAGTACTTGTTTGTGTGGACAAAAACTGCATTTTTGTTGTTGTGTGATATTAACAAATCTACCATATGTATTCATCTAAAGGGCTCTTGCTTCCCTCAACATTTCTCAACAGCCAAAAATATAAATTTGAGGGGGAAAAAACCAAAACAAATGAGTAACGCTTCCACTGATTGTTCTTTTGACTTGAAATCTGACTTTTGTAGATGATAAACGTATTATCAGTATCAGTATCCTGTTTCTGCATGTGACTATCATTTATATTTTTTTAAATCTTCTATTTTTTACGCTTGCATGCATTATAATTTGTGTCCTTCTATCAGGTTGTACGTAATGCTCTGACTGCTTTAATCCTGTGTCTAGATGTTCGTGACTATGACACGGTGGCACTTTCCAAGAACTTCATTGTTAAGATTATTTATGATATTAGTATTTAGCTGCAATTGACATTGTGTGAAGTCATTATAATATAGTTATAGTCACAAAAACCATGTCATGAAATCAAAAATTGATAGTGTTGAGTTGATTTATTAATATTTATACCAAAATGGCAAAATTGTACATTTCAGTTTCAGCGAAAGGGTTTAAGTGATGTACTATGATTTTTTTTTGGTAGGAATGGATATTCTCTTGCTTATATGCTTAGGACAATAACGAAAAGTTGTTTTATGATGTGTAGTCCTTGTAGTTTACCCTTTACTGATGTGAAAATCTTTGGATCAAGATTTTTGAGGCCAGCAGGGGATCAGCCCACTGAGCCAATAATAAGTCCTATGTACAGGGGTCACTTTTCACGTCACAAATAATGAAATGAAATAACTCATCAAATTCCAAGGCCCAATGTGGCTTGTATGTCCGGTTTACATGCATACTGACGGCGGGGTACATTGGTGGTAACGACTGTACAATGTCATTTTAAGATGGCAGTTGAAAATTCCCCTGGATGCTTGTAAGTGATTATAGAATTGAATAGATGTATACACTTTATTTTAATTTCTTCCCTTCTTGCTGATTCATGTTTTGTTGTTATTCAAATTTCCCTATGTTGTCAGTTGTAGTGTTTTTAATGTGTGTCCAATGCATGACTTTGAATTAAGAGGGTGCAGTGTGCGATTTTGTGTTTTGCAGATTTTTTTAAACGCACTGAAACAACAGTCTTGTCTTTACAGTTGCCTTGTTTGTATCATGAGTGATAGTGTAGTAACTAATTCCCAAAACAGCACACCTATCCTATCAGCAAACATTCACCTTGGGTCAATTATTTAAGTTTTTAAAACCCCTTGTTAAAATGAAAATCATTTCCAGGTATTTTTTTCAAACGTCGAATTAACCCCCCTCCCCCCCAAAAAAACCAAAAAACAAACAACCAAAAAACCCCCAATAAAACATCATTATGCTGACGATTTTTAATAGGTTTGAATGATTTGTTGTTTTTTTTAAATTGTTTGATTTATAATGTCGATTCAATTTGAGTTTGTCAATCAACCACAATGAATGTTTTCCAAATTTGACACAATGCATGTTCTATGTCTCACTGAGTGTTATAATTATAATCACAATGAAAATGAGGGAGGAAGTATTTTGATAACACATCATATATGCTACATTGAAATTGATGCACAGAGGTGAAAATTGGGAAATTTTCAACCGTGGAATGTGTGCTATGGTAAACAAAAGAGATAATTATTGTTGTCATATTCGATAAGATAAGATAAGATCTTCATTGACCAAAAAATGGCACATTTTCTTGGAGTTGCATAATTTGTATACAAAAAACAGTTACTATCAACACTCAAAATTATGTTCACTCTGCTTTCTTCCTTCCATTTCATAGGTAAAGATAACTTCATAATTACTGGGAAAAAAAATTAAATACATACATACATGTTGTAACAATATGATGGCAAAAAGGATCTTTTGTATCTAACTTTAAAATTCATATCATTAACATGGGTCATTCTAGACGTTGTGATGTTTAGATTTCGGGAGCTAATGAATGGTGACTATCAGTGAATATGGATTTCATTTTTTTAGATCAGTAGATAGTGTATAGTTAATTGAAATTTGAACATAGACTTTGCAATATCGTATATGCTTTTTTTTATATGTAACTCTTTCACTTATCTTTTGCCTAGCCTTGTTGTACATTCCCTTCCCCCATTCTTTAATACAAAATGTCATAATGCTTTAGATTGTAGCCTGGTTGAATATAACCAATAAAAGCTATTATCAATAATAACATTGACATCTAATGACCTCAATGAGTAGATCGGCCTCCATTTTAATGATTAAAGATGGAAAATTATTTTCTGATTTGATCTTTTACTGATGTAAATTTTTTGTATACCTACTTGAAGTGGAATTAATTATGACCTGGTTTCTCTAGAAAACTGGTCTTGTGGTAGTATAGTCACCACACGCATGAATTATATCGTCAGGGTTATATTTTGGGTGGGTTTTTTTCAGGTTTGTGATTTTTATAACATTAATTCTCGATTTCTCGTATTGAATTTTACCTTCTCACCATCCTCAGCTATAAAAAAAAAAGAAGGAAAATACAAAAATAATATTATTACATTCATTGCCTTGTATGTCGAACCAAAGACGTGAATTTTTACTTTCTGAAATTCAAATTCATTAGAGAAATCTGTGTCGGATAAGTCAGGTTTCATGTTGATCGATTTTGAAACACGTTTCCACGTAAGTGCGAATAGGTAGACTACTCCAGGTAGTGTGGAATCTCTTTAATAATGGAAATGCCCACACCACAACTACTAGCTTCAAGTTTAACACTTGCTCTGAAAGAAGATTCTTCAAAACTGAAGTGGAAAATGAGGAGTAAAATAGTCCCAAGGGTATTAACAGTATATATATTTATACGTACATGTATTTATATATAATATATATTTGAAGATATCTCATTCACAGAGTTATGGGTTGTTTTTTGGTTTGGTTTGTTTAATAACTCTGCACTTTGTTTTAAAGCTAGTTTCATGACTGCTTTATATATTCTTTTTACGTTGCATATTGTAGATATTCCATTCATTTCCTGTTTGTATTCATCCTACCTACAGCACGTGAACCGGGCTTACCAAGATGACAATGGTGCTGCTGGTGCTGCACATGTGAGTTTGAAAAGTTTTAGCGTCTTTAGTTCAGTATTTCAATATTCAAGTTTGTTACTTTTTATCAAATCCTAAGAAGAGAATTTTGATTTGATATCAATGAGTGGCGAAATTTATTTGATTTTGTTTTATAATGATTTGTTTTCATGCAGTTTTGATTATGTATGTATACTTGTGTATATATATGTATGCTTTGTATGTATCTATGTATGTATGTATCTATGTATGTATGTATGAATGTGTGTGTGTGTGTGTGTGTGTGTGTGTGTGTGTGTGTGTGTGTGTGTGTGTGTGTGTGTGTGTGTATATGTTTGTATCATGTATGTATGTATGTATGTATATATGTATGTATATATGTTTGTATGTATGTATGAATATATGTATGTATGTATGTATGTATGTATGTATGTATGTATGTATGTATGTATGTATGTATGTATGTATGTATGTATTTATGTATGTATGCATGAATTTACATGTATAATCTCGAAATAACAATAGACATCACCTTGCATTCAGGATCCCGAATCTGCATGGATAAAGGCCGCCCCAAACGAAGGTCATGAGGAGCATGAGGAGGTATGGGCATTGGAGTTTGTTTCTTGTTTCTTTTTTTTAACCTCAGAAGGTGGGGATGTTCTTTTTCTTTTATTACAGACAAATGTCAAATGTGTTTATTTTTCTATCTATTATATTTTTGAAGCTGTACTTACTCACTTGTTTTATATTTTATCTACCTCTGTAGAAGGCTCGTCTGATATATCTAAATAAGCAGTGTATAAAATATGATAGCGTCTGTAAATAACAATTAACAATGAACAGACGTTTTGGGTTAATTGTTATTTACGGAAGCCATTAGATTATATTTTTCACTGTTTATTTACCATTCCACCTGGCTTCCAGAAGCCTCATTTTTTTCCCCCTCATATATGTATGTAGTTTTGTCATTTTTCTGTGACACGGAATTATTGCCACAGGCCCTTCTTATGGATGAATTTTGCTTCGTCTATTTGAAGTCATTCGTGTATCAAGTTAAATGACAAAAGAAATTGGAATTGAGAACCAAACGTACAAAATCTTTGAAGGGAATGACTTGTTGTACAAAATTGTATCCAGCAGCTGCCCTCATTTTATCAATTTGTATCGCAGGCTGATATTATATGTAAAGGAGATCCCACATAAGGATATATGACAAGGATCTATATGTGGCTTTTAACAACTTTGAGTATTGGAAACAGACAGTCTATGTAAAAAATAAGATTTCTCATGTGGTAATGTGAATGCTTTTCTTGGTTAATAATAGTACATGCAATGTTGTCATGAAATGTTCAGGACTGCTCACACATTTTTTTCTTTCTCATATCAATATAATGCTAGCTAGTTTCATTTTCGCAGTAACAGAGTTTGGGAATGCTCACATAAAATTTTTTTTAAATTATCACTGCTACTTTAGGTAACAAAGAAGTAGATTAGCATTTAAATTTGAAATTAGCATGATGGTACATACAGACAAATTAAATATATTAATGGCTCAAGAAAAAACTAAAACATTTCATGACAGAACAATATTTATTATTGCTAGTTTCATTTTCGGAGCAACAGAGTTTGGGGTCATTTTTTAAAATAGTCAAGTCCTTACCTTCTGATTTTATTTTGATCTTGTATAACAACCTATAAAATGATGATGTGTTTTGTTTCCTCATCAGGAGCTTGGAGAGGTGATTATAGAGAATGTCATCGAGACCATTGAGTTTTGCCTGGGATGTATTTCTCACACAGCCTCCTACCTTCGACTGTGGGCTTTGTCCCTGGCTCATGCCCGTATGTTTTTCCTTTTATGCAGTACTAGTATTACCATAGAGCATATTATGGTTTCTGTAAATGACAATAAACTGTGAACAGACGTTTTGGATTTCCCCTTTCATAATGTTACATCTAACATATGGACAAAGAAAATATAATAAGAATGCCTGACCAAGTTGTTTGTTTGTATCACGATATGAACTGTTGTTATGCTTTTATAGAACATTACAAAATATTTCTTCATGTGTTGTTCCCTTTTGCCTCCCAATCTCAGGTGTAGGATGCAATTAATGTTAGATTTTAGTTTAAATTTTTGAAAAGGAGATTCAAGGCTTTAAATTAGCAAGGATGATCTCCATTTGAATCACACTGTTGACTAGAACTTCAAAACTTAAATATTAATGATATGAAATTAATTTCAACAAATTTGTAATGTAGTGTTTTTTGGGGGGTTTTTTCTTTTTTAAAACTCAGAATATGAGAAGGATTTTTTAAATGCTACCTAAATTTTTTCAATAAGACAAATAAAAAAAATTGGTGTTGGAACAATCAAGTTTCAAGTTTCATATTTCTTATCCTCTTTTAGGCCATAGGCTAAATCAATATTTACATATTGAAAATCTTTGTATATATAAATAAAAAGGATTGAATTTAATATGAATACAATAATAATAGAACAGCGACAAGATATTTGAATCTAAACGTTTACAAATATATATTAATATATGGGAAAATTGGGGGGGGGGGGGGCAGCAGGCAGTGGTTAAGTCACTCACCTTTGGTTTGAGAGGTTGCATGTTCAAATCCTGGTTGAAACACTGGATTTTTACTGAAGACCTTGAACCCACTTTGCGGTGCTGGCTGCGGCTGACGCCTGGGTTTTTCCGGTCTACCCTCAGAATAGACCCTTAAGACAAATTTTCCCCAAGTATGAATGAAAAGGCAAAATTGATTTACTGATTAGATATTATGATACTCGTTTCCCTTCCAGAGCTGTCTGAAGTCCTGTGGACCATGGTGATGCACATGGGTCTGTCTATCGGAGGGAAATATCTGGGAGGCGTCATCCTCTTTGCCATTTTCTTCTTCTGGGCCAACCTGACTGTGGGCATCCTGCTGCTGATGGAAGGGCTGAGTGCCTTCCTCCACACCCTCAGGCTTCACTGGGTGGAGTTCCAGTCCAAATTCTACAAAGGAGAAGGATATCACTTTGCCCCCTTCAGCTTCAAACATATCATCGAGATGGAGTCGCTGGAGGAGATGATGTAATCAAGATGGGTTCCAGTAGTTTCCAGGAGCCAGTAGTTTAGTGGGAGCTCTATTTTATTTAATTTGTTTATTTGTACGCTTGAAGGCTTTCACTGCAAAGAGTTGATAAACATTGAACTGCACATGACATCAGTAAGTAAATGTGTGCTACAATCTGTGATAAGGATGTATTTGAAACAAAACACGATGTTGATTAAATGTGAGGCGATTTCCCTTTCCAGGTTCAACTTTTGAGAGCCATAATGATTTAAAATTGCACTGTTTACACCAAATTGATTTGTTTTTAATGTAGAGATATGTTAACCTTTTACATGTAACTGTAACTCAGTCGATGGAAGTGGTAGGTTTGAGAGTTAATAGGATTATTACAAGTCCTTTGATATTGGCACATTTTTTTATTTTTTTTTAAACGTGGTGATAGTTTTCAAATATTGAAAACCTAGCATCCCCGCTTTTATAACAAGAATGATGTGGTTGTAAAACTGTGATAGTGAAAAATGAATAACTTACGACAATCTCCAAACATTTGTTTTCTATTTGTTTGACTGGATGGCATTAATCAACAGTGGGGGTGTGACTCACAAGGCTGTGTTAATGCATTTATTCATTTTCTTACTACGCAACATCTATTATGAAACCAGTTTTGTAAACCAAAAGGTTGGACAGAAAGTGAGTTTGACTTGGTCGGAGTTATTGTTCACAAATTATGTGTTTGTGACCGATTTTGATTGAGAAAGATTATATTATTAAGATTGATCGAATATAGCCCCATTTGCAGTGGAAGCCTTCGTGTGATAAAGCTGTTCTTCCTTTTTTTTTTACATCAAGGGGGTGAAGAACACAATATTAAATTATTTTTTTGTAATGAAGAGCATTATGTATAAGGTAGATGTCGTTTTTATTTTCTTGGAAGTAAACTTATTTGACTAATTAATTTGATATAAACTTGTAGGGTACCTTTTAAACCAGACAGGGTTGATGTAGAAAGAATTCTTAAATCGGATATATTCAAGCTCCCAGTTTTAATTAAGGCAAGGGTTGTTTTCAAATAATCAACCAGAGTCAATTGATAATTTATAGGAATAGCTTTTTTTTTTTTTTTTTTTACAATTTCTAACTAAGGTGGCATTTTGCCACTGTAATTAGAATACACTTTTACGATTGTTGCATTCTTTTCTGTCGGCAACTAAAACATATATTATGAATTTGTGCCTTTTGAACTATGGCAACAGATGATATTGGCTCTTCGAGCTAATACGATTAAAAAAACCGAAACAAACTAATGAAGCTCCAGTCTTCCAAATAATGTTTTTATTCCTGAAGGGCTTTAAGTTAGAGAGCTTTACTATCATTATACATGTTTATCATTCTATATCTTTTTACTATTTTTTTAAGCAGAGTAACATAACCAGATGCTTACTACAAGTGCCTTGTTCATAAATGTCATTGTTTATTTATCACCATCCTGTTTTTGTTATGAATGTAATGTATTAAAACTTTGATTTTGTTTATTGTCTCTTGCCCTTACATTGCCTCTGGGTTGTAACCCTTATATACACCACAGTTGCCACCCGTTTTCATAGATTTGAAAAGTAAAATGCGTCACAATAAAAAATAAAATAAAAAAAGTTTAATTCCCAAACTGAACAAACAACTTACTGTAATTTGAACCATTGTGATAAATAGGAATATAGTAATGAAAGTGAAAAGCAGGTGAAAGTGTGTTTAAAAATGGTAAAAAAACCAACTCAAATAGGCTGGTTATAGCCGGGGGTCTCTCTCAGGAAAACAATTTACATCATAGTTTTTTTTAGAATTCGGCTTTCATGTTTGTTAATCTTAGTCTTGGACAGTGGTTGCATTTTTTAGGTTTGATAAAGTTGGCAATGTAAGGGTTAACCATTGTTTGCATACTCTGTATAATATGAATTTACAAAATAAATTGAAAAATTCAGAACTGGTGCCAGTTTGTGAGATATAATTGGAGCACAAAACATGAGCCAACTTTTGGGTGCAAGGCCCATCCAAGTGAATTAAATGGAATGGAAAACGTAATCCAGTCCAGTGAATTAGAAATTTTAACGACATATTCTCTTCCATGTAAAATGTATTACTATTAAATTGTCCAAATTCTTTGTCTTCCAACTTCTTTTCAATTTATTCATTTTTTTGGAAAGTTCTCTCTCTCTCTCTACAGTATGGAAATTATTTAAAGATTTTTGTTAACCTGATTTTTGATCTCTCATACTCATACACAGTCTACTTAAAAGATTGATTTTCCGCTAGAATTCAGAATTGTGTTTATTACCCATGTCTGCATTCCATTTTTTGGTTTTTTTTCAGTTTTCTTTTTCTTTTATGTAGTGCATGATTTTAACATGTTAGTTAGGTCTTCCAAGGGATTTTAAGAACTTTGTCTTTATATTATTAATTTACTGTCTTGTCTTTCACGAATATTAATATTTATCATGTTTCCTTTTTTCTAAACAAAGTTTGATACCTTCTTAAAATCTATATTTTGATTACATTCCACCACTAGTCACTGAATAAATTTTGATCCTAGCTACTACTGATGTTGCTTCGTTTTTTGTTTTTTTGGAGTGAAAGATGTTAACTTGATTTATTTGTTTAGGTTTGTAGTGAAAATTAAAATGATAATAAAAATAATAATAATAAATGGCATTTATATAGCGCATTATCAATACAAGGTAATGCTCAATGTGCTTTGTGGGGTGATGATGCATCTTTAGATAGGGTACCACTATGAACAATTAAGTTAAAATCTAGAGTTTCAACTACGAAGGTTTTTAACAGAACAAAAATGATTGATAAACAGAAGACATTTCTTAAATTGCATTACATTTTCCCCCAGATTACTTTTTTGCATTGAGTGGATGTGCAATCAAGAAGCTTCCTGTATTCAATTGCACTGATGATATAAAGTTATCAATAGTTCACTTAACTCCTATTCATGTCACTAACACAGCTTATATAAAATCGAATCCTTTATCGTTTTCCGTTAATTGACGTTAACTATTATTATTATTCATGAAATAAAAACTGCAAAGAGAAATTACTTTTGGTCCGGACCATTTCTCAAAATTTTGGATTACAACTTGTTGATGATAGTGAAAATTTAAATTAAATCCCATCCCTGTTTTGAGGGGTAAGATTAGTGATATCTGTGAGCTTCGAAAAGGCAAAAGTAAAGGGAGGGAGTTTTGTCTATTTGAATGGCGACATCATAAGCCAACAGTGCACAAATGTGGAATAGGGATTTTTAACTTTCGAAGACATGATCATTGGCAATTTTTTCAACCTTTGACCTTAAAAAATGATTTTATGAATATACAAAATCCCCTTATAATTGACTCCTACTAGCAGTACTACCACCACCGCGACCACCAGAGAAAACCTGGAGCATCCTTGATAGTCTCTACCTCAGAGCACTCAAGACTTAGAGCTGAGTTCACCCACAGAATAAGGAAAATACACATTGGTCCCATTGCCTAGGCGTCAGTGCCCACTAAAAGAATTCCAACACAAAATGGCATACACACATATATATTATATGATAGTGATATTATAATGTAGTGTTCATTGCTATTTCTTCTTGTTTTTTAAATTACATTAGGTGGTGTGCAAGTTGTGCCACTAAAATCTTCAATAATTGTTGCTTCTGCTTAATTAATTCTTATCCTGTGGGTCCACCTAAGACTAAGAGCAGTCATCACAAGATATGGGACTAAAATCTAGTCCAAGAAATCTGGTTACTTGTTTAAAGTTCAAAGCTTGCAATAAAGTACATTAGCTTAGAAACTCAGAGAAAGTTATTGTTATTGTTATTAAATCTGACACTTACACACCACACATTTGCTTCACCAGATTTAAGTCAGGCTAACAACTCTTATCTCGTTTCCCAAGGACCTTGCTCTTGTGAGACTACTGAAATAGAGATACCATCATTGAGATATGTGTGACAGACAAGAGTGCTGAAGATCATGTGACTTCACTGTCTGAGTATTTAGGCTACTCCACTCAAGAGGTCTCGAGTTTGAATCCTGGTTGAAATTACCGATGTTGAGTCCTTGCGAAAGACTACATATTTTTCCCCACAATCAGGTGTAAATGAGTACTCAGGAACAGGCAGAGAAAGACATTGTCAGTGGTGTGTTAGTATGACAAGCCTAAACTAACAGGCTGCTCTACTGTATGCACAATGTGAGTTGAGAAGGATATTGAATAACACAGCCTGCTGGGGGACAAATGATGCCAAGTATGTAAGTCTATATATTCCAAAAGGAATTTGTTTTGCATTTTGCTCTTGGCAGTCTACCAAGAGAATAAAAATAGGCTTGCTTGTGAGTGAGTTGAATAGTACTGGAAAGGGGTTGGTCAAGAAATGGGTTGAATACAGTGAATGAATGGGAAGAGAGTGGAGAGGGAGGCATCCCTCATCCCTAGGGTATTGCTTTGAGACAGAGAGGTCTTGGTTCAAAAGAGTTCTCAGGACCTGAGTGTACAGGAAACTGTCCCACAAGTTGTACAGCAGATGGACTTTAAATCGGGGTGCTCATCTTTAACATGTCCTTATATTATATGCCCAAAAATGTAATAACTTTTATTTATATGATCATTGTTATTGTTATACAGCTCAGACATGGTCAAACACGTCCACCTTACATTATAGTCTATGTTCACCCATAACTGGGTAGTGTCTGACTGCCAAGCACATGTCCCAAGTTCGATTCTGAGATTGGGCAGACATTAAATGGTTCCCCCTATCCATCCATCAATAAGATGTAAAGGTGACAAAAACAGCAAATCGCAAACTGCGGCATTATATATCGTCTACCTGATAAAAATCAAGACTGCATTGCCTTTCTATTACAGATCACTTCCCTGACTGCAAAGTTGGTACCCATTTCCACACCTGGGTTCAGTGAGGCGATCAGAGTAAAGTTTCTTGCTCAAGAAAAACGAGGTGGCTGGGTTAAGATTCAAACTTACGACCTTCACCATGAGAGTTCGCTGTCTTAACCATTAGGCCATCTCACCCCCTTTTAGGGTGTATAACACTCTTAAAATTGTCAAAGATTCAATGATTTTTAAAAGGTACAATAGAATCCACGATGATGAACCAATTCATGGCATCAGGGAAATCAAACCAATCTCTCATCATGCTCTGGAAACCATTCTAAGATTACACTGAATACTGATACACCTTCATTATGTACTTTGACTAATCAGATGTATTTGGAAAATCCATTCAATTCAGTTCCCCCCATTAAAAAGAAAAGAGAACTAGGATGTCTCAATATTGTTAAATCAAGGTGGAAATTTTAAAAGGAAAACAAACAAATTGTTATAGCTTCAATTTATTTTACATAGTATGCATGTAGAATCACTGGCAACAAGAATCATATTTAAAACATTCACCACACTACACAATTTTCCTCATTCATGATTCAAATAATAGGAACAAAAAAAACCAAAAAAAAAACCCCCAGAAAATTCAATCCAGTATTTCTTTGAATGATAATAATAATAATAATAATAATAATAATAATAATAATAATATATTAGGTCTTGAGGGTTCTCAAATAAGTGTGCGTTAAGACAATGGCTCCCTGGTAAGAAGACTACAATAACATAACTATACACACCAGGAACTACCCATGATGATATAACATAATATCATTCGTCCATTTCAAATTTATAAATAGAAGCCTATACATCAGATAAATCAAACTAAAATACTGAAGAAAGCGAAGAGAATATCTACATGAATGTACAAAGTATTTTGAATAATAATAATAATAAAAAATCATAATAAAACAAAAACCCAACAACTTTCAGCATCAATTCAATAATATACATCCTATCCAGCATGTTAAGTTAACATCAACTTTTGGCATCAACCATTTAGACTACATTAGGTTAAACTAATATTGCAATCTGATGGAGTTTAGCTATCTATCTTATTCAGTGAACGGGTAGAGTATGAGATAATATTATAAGCAACATTCTTTATTGTTTTTCCACTCAGATATAACGAAAAGAAAAAAAAAACCCCTCTAAAAAAACAAAATAACAAACAAAAAATAAAAATAAATAAGTAACAAATGTGGAAAAGTAAAAAATGAATGAAAGTAAATCAATACATCAGGCAACACTTTTGATCGTTCTGACAACAAATAACGGCTCATTAATCATCACTGTTGGAAATAAAATGATAGCACAGAGACCAAACATCTTTTGACAAATCAATCATTCCCGCTTTCCTGACTGATGCACAGACTTCACCTATCGCAAGCTTTAACTCTAAGATGCAACATATACGCTTGACTGGCATATAAGACCTTTAAAATCAAGAATTCTAGTCGACTTTCCCACAGCTCTCGTTGCTGTTAGGAAGTGTGAGTATGAGGACAAACAAACCAACGATTGGTGAAACACTTATTATTTTCCATTTTAAAGAAAAGTCTTTCCCACAGCTGTGATAGGTTTGAAGGAAAGCGTGAGTGTGAGGGGAAACAAACCAAGGGTTGGTGAAACACTTTTATCTTAAATTTTTAAGAAAAGTAAACACGACTTCTACACATTCCCTAATCATCAATAAAATCAATATCAGCATTGTCATGCATATCGTTAAGCTATGAAAACCTCAATGGGCTGTGATCATATTCAAATACAAAACAACAACAACAATGAATGCTTTCATCGATTCCTACTTCAATATATTACCAAATGATAATACAGTCAAAATAGTCTTTAAGTTATTGAGTCTTATGTTATACTCGACACACCAGAAGACGGATATCGTTCCAGGGAGGTGAGAGCTTTCACTTTCATTCGGGTCATTTAAATATATATGAACTTGAAGAACAGATACATAACATATCAAAAGGAAACAACAAAAATTAAATAAAAACCATCTAATTCCTTATATGACTGTACTCTTTTTTAAGTGGATTGCTGGTGGGCGTGTTTGTCACAATAGAAATCAATAGCCTTTTATACAAAAACACACACACACACACACACCTGAATTCACTGACCACTGGCTGACACATCCGTCTAAACACAGAGCTTTAAGACTTAATCATTTTCACAGCAGAGTAAGGGTGCTAAGCTGGAGACTGATCAATTCCGGATAGTACTGGCACTGGCAGGGGCTATGGACATTTCACCTCCTTGCATTCCTTCCCTGGGAGGACTCTGAAATAACAATTCAACATGTTTCATATCTCACTTGCAGCAGCAATCTTACAAATAAAGAAAGAAAAAATGAAAGAAAAAAAAAAACAACAAAAAGACTCAGGAGCGAATGATTTGATGTGATCATTAAGATAGCAAACATAAGAAGAAGATAAAGAGAGAGAAGGGGGAAGAAAGGAAAGAGAGAGAAGAAGAAAGATATTGGAAAATGAGAAAAAAAAGCAGCTTTGACAAAAGGGAAAGATTTCTTACTTTTACATGAATCTGGCTTTTGATGACAGCTGACCTCACTATAAGAGCCTGCAAACAAATGGAAAAACAAAGGTTATGGGAGGTTACTGTAAATAAAGTCACTACTCATCCTCGCTTGAAAAGGGGAACCCAAAATTGGCTTTTGTTGCAGATATACTTTGGGAATTTAAGCCCATGCCCAAATTGTAGTGGATTTGAGATGACTTTAAATTCGGTGGTCTGCTCAGTTGTAAGCATCGTTGTCATTGTCAAAAAATTGTATTCGTGCCTTTCAGGCAGCGTGTGACAGAGTTATGTTGCTTTCCCGGGTCAAATGTGCTACTGTAAAGCGCTTCGAGCATGGTGATCATGAATAAGTGCTTTATAAATGTACATTGTTATATCAATGGGTGATAGTGCCACAACTCATATCTACATAATTGGGATTTGAAGCACTATGACCACTTTGCCCGCCTATGCTGTCATCATACACATACTAGGCATTAAAGGAGAACAATTCAAATTCTAAACCGTCATTAAATACCATATGTATATATATATATCAACTTCAAAGGTCCCTTGACAATAGCTCAAATGCTACTTGAGCCAGATGAATTTTTGAGAAAGTCTATTTTCCAGGCATCCACGAAAAGAGAAACTTGTTTTCTAACTCTTCTACTTTCAACCAAATATTACAGGGAAAAGTTTGGCTATTATCAGTCTACGAAAGTGATTAAAAAATATCTGACATCCTAGATTAAAATCCAACGCTATTGAAGACAAACTAATGTGTGTGGATTAATACAAGCAACTTCCATTCTTTACCTGGGACCTCCGCTGATATTCCTTCCCCATCAACAACGCTTTTTCAAATGTGGTGCTTCTCTGGTCAACATCTTTTGCATACAATATCTGAAATAAGGATTTATTGGCAAATGTATAAAAACAATATCCTTTTAAAACATTCAACTTCAACGTTGCAAAAGAAACAAAACAGAAAATAACTTCATACAAATAATATATATCCCTGAAAGTTGATGCTTTTACAAAATACCAAATATAACTAAATAAAAAGGCTTCACTGGAAAAACAATTTTTCAAATGTAAAATAATTACAAATATGAATAACAAACAAAATATTAAATTTTTCATAAAAAGGAGCCAATGCAACAATAGAACCCACCTTGCTATGAGAATCAATGCGAGCTTTGATTTGGCCGTCAAGGATGAGCTGCATCAACTCATCTTCCAAAGCTGGCACAGTGGTATTGAAGGCCTCCGCCATCTTGTGCATGTCAGCAGACAGATAAGGGCTGAAGTACTGAAAAACAATCAAACGGAAAACCATTGTGGCATAAGACACTTCAGTCAAGTTTGACAAATAATACTTTTCAGTATATAACATTACAAATAGAAGAAAAGTTTTATATCTACAGGTTGATCAGTGATCAGAGCACTGAACTGAAAGGATCACCCATCTAGTTTGAATTTCTGTACATGTATGGTACGAACCAGCATCAGATGGGACAACTGTCAAAATGGTGAACATCGAAACCCTCTCTCCAAATTCACCCACTTATTTTATTTCTAAAAAGAGGGCAAAGATCTTTCCCTGTATATTAACTTATTTTCATTACAAAAAAACCAAACATCTCCCATTAAATTTGTATACATTGTTAAAAGTAAAAGAGACATGGCTTACTACTGTATGAATTCTCAGCACTAGCCACCACTCGAATATCTAATGATTTATGATACATTCCACTAGGAGTTCCATGATCTCCCATATAAAAGACTCAAGTAAATGTAAGGAATGGAATCCAGTGGTGCTAGAAAAAGGGCCATTTATGCTAAAGTTGAGACAAAAGAAAAATGACTGATGCCCATATAATTCACAGCTGTGTTTCAATACATACAGGCTCTTTGAATAAAGAACAACACAAAGAGTGGTTTAAGCAATGACATATTTTTGGCATGAAAACAAAATGTTATAAAGCGGCAAAGCAACTCACCCGACATAGAGCCCTGTTTCTGATCTGTGTGTACAAGGTGCTCACGTGGGGAGCTAAATACATATCGAGCAAAAGGTTGTCCTGGGGATCAAATAAAGACCTTAAATTGAAGTATGCACCAATGTTATATATTAACTATATTAATTTCCAATCCATCTTCAGTTCATATCTCACAAAACAGACCACTTTTCATCTGAAGATGTAGGATTCAAAGTTTAAAATAATACATCAACATACAACATTATATTGGTTAGGGACAAAGTGTAGATTTAAAAAAAAAGGATAAGGAATATGATTGTTTTCATTACAATTTGACATATATTCTTATGTTAGTCCCATAATCAAATCTACTAAACTTTGTTGTCATCTTTGTAATTGAGTGTGTGCATATAACATCATCATTCTTGACAATCAATCATAACATTTTCTTGTTCTCTCCATTTCATTGTAATTATGTTACAAATAGCTGACTCAGACATCATCATCCACCTGACATATTATGCAGGCAATGTTGGTGGAATTGGAAACATAAAAGACTTAAGAATCAGTATCACAGTCAAAAATAGTTACCCTGATCTCGGCCAGAAGAGTCAAACATGATGCATACTTGGATTCGTGGAACTTGCTAATTATATCTCTTAATTGAGGCTCTAATTCTAGGAATTGTTTAAAGGAGCTGTGAATGAAAAATAATAGTTCCTAGAAAATGTATAATAACATGTAAACAGTCATACATATACCAACGGGTTAAAGTCATAAAAAGTAATGTGTTTTAAAAAAAGGTAGTGGGGAAGAAAAAAGGGGGAGGGGGGAGTAAGGAGCAGGGAAGGAAAAATAGAAAGTATTCATTAGTGTAATATTAATCATGATTATAACATCAAATGGGAATCCATGAATAGATTCCAATGATAAAGACCCCTTCCCAAACCATTAACAAGACTCCAGCCTAGGCAAGTAGAGATGAAAGTTAAAAACTAGGGGTCACTGCTTGCATTAATAACAACACCAAAAAATACTAAAATATCAAAGTCTACAAAAGACAATAATATGATCAATTAAAGTCCCATTATCATATTTCAGGCAGATTGCGATGAAGAAAGTTAAAATACATAAAGGCAGTGAGGACACAGCCATCTGCCCAGTTGAGTCGGAGGGACAAATGGATCATTTTCATTCACTTTGCTCATACAAGTACACAAAACACAAAAGACGAAAAGTAAATTGCTGCAATTTATACAAACATGTTACCTACCTACTAGATATCACATTTGCCTGAAGTTCTTTGCGGTCAAATGTTGCAAGAGCACAAAGGGCACCATATGTAGCTACATTAGAAGGGGAAAGAAGCTGCAAAACATGAAATAATTTTTATTAATTGAGATGTTTGGCATACATGAAAGTACAAGAAAAGATACTCATTAGCAAAATTACCAAGACAAACAATAAATGATACAGTTAAAAGCCCAAAATGAAACAGAAAATAAATAGTAAATAATAACAGCTACAGTCCAGGCCGCTTGAGTCGATTCCACAGGGCACTATAAAAATCTACTTATCAAAAAAGAAATGGAATTGCATTATTATTTCCTTTTGAAAAAACTGTACTTGTGGGAACTGCAGTGTATGAGCATTTGAGAAGTTGACTTATTTGAGTTTTGTGATCAATCTTTAATTGTTACTCTTGACATAAGTATCAAAGAGGAGACAAGACCAAGCAAAAAACTTTGACGTTGAGATAGATGACCTAGACTGTTTTCGACAGCACTTACTTCTGGGAAATCACAATAGTCAAAATTCACTTGTAAAAAGTATTTAGCAGCAGATTTGTATTTGCGAGTTGCCAAATCTGCTAGACCTGCTGCACACTTGAGTCTACTGGCAATGCTTTGGTTGCTCTCTTTATTACTCTGTAGGGATAGAGAAATAAATGGTAAAATTAATAAAAATGGTAAAACTACAATTACAGTTTTTAAAAAGCGCCTTAACACTTTTCAGCGCTGGAAAGAAGTCGAAGAAAACATTTTACAGCATCAACTAACACGATGGAGAAATATACAGACAAAATACAAGGTGCATACATGCACAAAAAAATATATAAAGAAACAACAAAACTAGTAATATTAATACATCTAAATATCACTCTAAAGTGAAGTGAAAAAAATCAAAATAATTTCTTGCCTCTGAATTGTCTGGGGTGGCTTCAGCTTTATTGACATAACTTTGAACATGAGACCAGTTTTGGAGATAGACACTAACCTGAAATCAACAAAATAGCATGTTTGAAAATTCTTACCATAAAATTGTACAAAATTTGAAAATAAAATCAACAGCCCACCAACAAAACCTTACCCAATGATCTGTTGTTACAATTTTTTTTGTGCGAATTCAACTGATTGAAAACAAATACTAAAATAAATTTCAGAATCAATTCACTGCTATAATTATCTCTTTGTGCTATACAGTTACATATTCTTGCACAACAAAGTGAAAATAGTAAATAAATACATTTTGCTACTTTTGCAATTTTCTGATACATGTGACTATATGATGGAAGAATGGCCTGCTGGTTATTTCAAAAATAACTTTAATTGTACTGTAAGGACCACTGTTATCAAAAAGAAATCTAACAAATGTAGCTGGTGTCTTGTTTATTCATTTAATTGCTTTAAACATAAAAAATAATGGAGAAATTTAAATTTATATCCTTGGGTGGAAAGAATCGACATGTTCCTGCGTTTACCTGATTTAAATTGAACATTGGCACAACACTTACTTTGATGACATTTAGACACATATTGATGACATGCTTGGGACTGGTACAATAATCTCTTGCACGTGAATAACATTTGAGAGCATTACTTAGATCACCACACTCCAAGTAATGATCGCCGAGGTCATCATGGCCACGTCTATTTTAAAAAAATAGGAAAACAAAAAACAAAAATATAAAACAAGACTATCTTTGGCTAATAATATAAAAAGACAACAATTATAGCTTACAAAAAATAATTTTGTAGAAAAACAAAAATCATTTCGCAGAAACAAGAGTGAAAATAGAAGAATAAAATATTCTAGTCTAAGAACATTATATGCAGGAGAGTATGATTTAATTATAAAATTACCCACATACGTTAAACCCATACAATAACTCCAGTAATAATCATTATAACTGGCATGGAATACAAAATTATCTCCCTTAAA
The DNA here is from genome assembly GCA_030265205.1 of Dirona pellucida. Lineage (NCBI taxonomy): Eukaryota > Metazoa > Mollusca > Gastropoda > Nudibranchia > Dironidae > Dirona > Dirona pellucida. Next base: position 4,442 of record JARDUL010273420.1, on the reverse strand, counting down.
ACCAATACATAAAAAATAACACCCTGGTGACGTTACAGTTGACTATGTTTTTTCTTCTTTCCTTTTGTTCAATCTGTAAATAAATATGTGAGAAATTCCAACAATTAACTAACAGTAATGGATTACATAATGAAATTCAATAAAGAGTGGCAGCAACTCCAAGAACATATAAAGGTGTTCCTAACCTGATGCTTTCTTTAATGCTGTTACTTTTGTAGTTTTTCAGATCAGTGTCCAGCTTTTCTAGTTTTAGAGCAGCCTTCTTTGATGTCACTTCCACCCACTGTGTGTCCACAGGGCTCACACTAGCTACGTCTGGAAGATTGTTTTGACCATTGCTTGCGCCTGCCCTTGCTCTGAAAATGCATGATAGATTATTAATGCATATATTAGTTCTAGTTTTAGATTATTGATACGAATGTAATGTAATTTGATGACAATGTATCAAAATAATGTACCATGTATTCTCATGTATAAATCGTCTGTACTTATAATTGTATTGTTGAGCACGGCTGAGCACACATATGTAAACAGTTATAAAAGTGCTTAATTATAATTTTTTAACTCAAACATTTCAATTGAGGACGACCATTTAACAACTGAATGAAATAGTATTAGAAACTGTTTTTATCCACAAAAGAAAAAAAGAGTAAAACTGGTTACAAATAAATAAAAAAAATATTCTAATGGGTCAAAGTGTCACAGTTGAACCCAAAACATAGTACTCTTCTGCATTTTACAGAGAACAAAAGAATAAGGATTCATATGCATGTCAAAATTGTTAAAGTGCAAACCAGATACAGTGACACTACTCGACCTATGATTACATATTTCATTCTCTTATATATCAATCTACATTCTCTAACACAAAGGCAAATTTGATGATCCTGTAAAAATGTAGCTATAAAACCAATTTTCACTAAGGTTTTGAATGTTTGCTCACCCTCCTGATGTTGCCACAGAAAGTTTGAAATGAACCAGCTGATAAAAGCTAGTGTTGTAGGTTGTTTGCATGACATATTTAATTGCCATTTGCAATGCCTCAACTTTCAAAGAGTTACAGTGCTCTGCTATGAACAGTAGTCTGTGAAGCCTGGCAAGTCCAGTGTACTGAGATGCACTGTGTTCTAAATCCTGGGTGAAAAAGAAATGGATGCGTTTTTATGTTAATAGATTATTGTAATAAAATACACAGAGCGATGAAATGGAGAATGCGAACAAAAATATTAGTTGTGTGTTAGTTTTACATCACCTCAAATTCACCAAGGATTGACCAAAATAAAAGCACCTTGGTTTTTCAAACCGGCTGTGAGCTGAACATGCGATGAAGCAATGCCATTATATTGAGTCATCAATATTCTTTGAATCAATCTCAATTTCTAATACATAGCTCATTAAAAAAAAACTATGGTGCCCATAAATCTTCCCTGCTTATATTTTTTCTGCACCAAAGGAAAGGCATGTTTAATGTTTGTACAATTACAATTATAAGGTATCACAAAAACAACAATGTCCGTGCAGTAACTGTTCAGCTCTGCTATTGAATCCAGGTCAACTTGGTTATGTATATTTTTTCAAAATTTTAAAAGAAATCATCGAAATCTTGATCACACAAAAACCATAAACATGTCATTCTGTTTGATTCACCAAGAATCCAATGAATATAATTATAATACCCTTTCTTCTTGGTAGTCCATCAGCAATCTAAAAGATGACGTAATTAATTTAATACTCCAAAGCTGCTCTTAATACAATGTTGTGACTTTTTATCATGAATGTAAATTGACTTGGGCCATCACAGAATAATTTCAAATTTTCTTGGTGGACTACAAAATTGGCCACTAGAATATTTCACATTACAACAATATAATGGCCAGTAAACTTAAATCTTTTAATTCTTTGGAGACCCACTTTTAAACAAAGACATCATCTAGTTTGTTATAGTTTAAGACTTGATAACAATCAGTGTCATTTTACTTACAATTGAAGCATTTTCAACAATAAAATTCTGCTCCTCTTCCACATTCTGGTTTTCTTCAACGACATCCACTTGCATTGGTTCCAAAGATGACTGCAAGACAGAGAAAAACTTATTGTAAGGACCAAAAATTATATATAAAAACAACAAAGTTCAGATTTTTCTCTCCACTTCAAAGGTGAAGTAAAGAGCATTTTGAATCATTTCACTCATGTAGTAGTCTTCATTTGTCCTAGCTTCCCATTTCGCTGTTGGGCAGACAGGAAAATGAAACTTATAATGCCTGGATTGGGAATCAATCTTAAGTCACTTACAAAGCACTCAGATGGTCTACCAATTGAGCTAACAGTCCACAAATATATATATTATAATACAATAATAAAAAAGGAAGAGTGTGTATCGACAATCTCAACCTTTCTTGGTGACAATCTTTTTATATGCCAACATTGAACGTGAAGTTTTATGTTAAAAAGAATTATATTCATTATCATTATTGTTATAAATTGTAATTTTAATCGTTTATATAGAAAGTCATTTTAAGTTTGTTCCTATATAGACAGGGAAATTACTATGACTAAAATTATTAAAAATGTTATTATTATGATGCTCTGCATGACAGAGTAGTGCTGTAGCTCGCATATATTCCAAATTATCAGGTTTCCCTCAGGATTGTTTTGGTCAAACTAACCATGCTCTTCTGTTGACAAAGATGGAACTGCCTATAATCTTAATTGCATTGTAATCTATGATTTTCAATGTTGACATTACGACAGATGAGAATACCAAAGGCAGACAGACCTGTAAATGACCAATTCCAAAATTGTCTGAACTTTTCGGAAACTGAAAAAGTAGTTCAAAGGATCATCCTTTACTGCCATGCCATAACCATGCCTTTGTTTACAAAACAAACAAAAGGCTATATATATATATTCCAGGACAGGAACTTTCCGTACATAGTCTGATAAAAGGTCCCTATTAGAGTCCCTTTCGTCCAGTCATCATCATCTGAATTTGTTTTTCATAGTGCATTCCATGGATTTTAGGTCACAATTATTACTATTACAGCTATGATTCATAGTATGATCTGACAACCAACACTTCACACATTTTTTTAAGCAAACAAAAAGTAGACTAGCCTATCTAGTAATGGTAGCAGTCTAGACGTCCATCGTGTTAAATATATTCAAATATATCTAGATTTTCAATTTCAATGCCACAAAAAACGTGGTGCCGTTTATTAGATATACTAAAATATTATCATGATTGTGATTATGAAAGAGTTCTACTATCCGACCCGGTCGGATCATTTCGGCCTCCCGAAAACACCCAGTCACGCAAGGTGAGAGAGACGGAACCAAATACCAACACCACGAGAAAGTGAGAGGGTGGCACAAACTTGTCCTGCGCGCACGCCACCGTGTCACATTTTATCGCTAACTTCGCAGGAAAGAGAAAAGTCTCGCTGAGAGTGCTTCGCGGAAAATTCGTCGGAGCACTTCGCGGAAAATAAAACAGCATAGCGAATAAATAAAGACGTCTTGTAACTGGGGGATGTCCTAATGACAATTATTTTATTGTCTTAAATCAGACAATTGCCCGAACATTTACAGGTCTGGGCAGAGTAGAGTAACCCTCTTTATGTGCCAATCCACATTTTCACAACGCAGTAATTTTGACAGGCTGGTTGATGAAAGTTTTTCCAAAAACAAAACAAAATTACTTTTCACGACAGAGTAAGCAAAGTAGTCAGTCAGTTAGGGTTAGAGATGAGTGTTTAGTTCTGACTCGACCAGTGTCAACAATCTCATTGCCCACTACAAAACTACAATTATTGCATTTTATGGACATTCATTTTTTATTAAGGTGTTTTTGTGTTCAGAGTCGGAGGTCTTTTAAAAACAAAAACAAATATCAAACACAAAAACAAAAAAAGCAATAAAACATATATATATAGCCTAACAATAATAATAGGTGAAACTTTAAAATTTTAATTTAAATGTTTAAGTTTAACTTTAAAATACAGTGGCAGTGGCAATCGGATTGGAATGGATCGCTTGTCACTATGATGACTATGATTATGATGACTATTGGCATTGGTCTATTGTCAGAACTTGACACACAACCTCTAGTTCTAGTTCTTCTACTTCTAATGCAGGAGCAGCAGATAAAAGTGGTAGTAGTAGTAGTAGTAGTAGAAGTAAGCAGAAAAGTTATAGTAGTAGTAGTGCAGTAAAAAAGAAGACGACTTTGACTTTATTATATCATCAGTTCAGCAGTGGCAGTAGCAGTTTTTGTTTTAGTAAGTGTAAGCCTGAGTTGAAGTTGATGTAAGAATAGAGACAGAGAGGGCGAGGGGGTTGATGTCATTGATAGCGGCCACGGTTATCACTGCGCACATGCTTTGCGCAGTCATTAATTACCCATTACATCATATGACCTAACAATGCATTCCTTCGACGCCTTT
>JARDUL010273310.1:2903-14710 GCA_030265205.1 Dirona pellucida | reverse complement strand
CCCCAGAAAGAGAAAAGATTTAATCTTTTTAATTTATTCTCTGTTTGAGGTGACCAGAGTCGAACCAGTGCTGGTTCGTCCAGTACTGAGGCCAACAGCTACCAGGACCCAGTCTACCAGCGATTTGACCACCAGGCAACTAGAAACCTGGGTAACATAATATTATATTAGAACTCCTACATTCTAATCTCATAAGATGTTTGACTCTTTTTTTTATAGCTCAAACCATATTCTGAATGAACACCAGGCTAAAATAGTGCTCTATTAGTTATACAATATGGTGTAGCGTTGCTCACTCTAGATCATGTTATAACCTTTTTGCTCAACCTCCTTTTTCAGATACAGCCTTTGGTCTGTTTGGCCATGCCACGTCCCTGGTATGCAATCGTCTGATGGCCACTTGGAAAATGGACCTGAACAGCGCCCTTGCCGCTATGGAACTCTTGTCTGGGCTAGCCAAAGTGAAAATAGACCCCCCAAACATCTTCATGTGTAAACGTACTGTCAAGTGGATGTGTGATCTCATCGTCTTTCAGGTTGGTGCAGGGAGGGCTAATGGAATTGGATGGGATTTAGCTCTGTGGTAGAGTCTTAACACTGCTTGCCAAGCTCTTTTATGGTAAATTTACTCTTAGTTGCCAGACATTTTTCCAGGCTGACAAGGAAAGACGGTTCGTGGACAAAAATATAACCATAGCTTCTATGTTATTATGAATATCACAACCACACACTTTTAAAGATGTGAAGATAAACTTACCCACAAATCAATTGATTCTACATCACTCACTAGCACCGCAGGAATCACTATCATCCTTATCTTCAACATTGTTATCCACGGTTCAAGAGATTTTCTACTAATTGTTTTCTTTGGTATGTTGGTGTTTATCGAGATGGTGATTATACTTTTAAAACGTTCCCAATTGTCGTTCCCATCTTGCTCTGATGCTTTTGACTTCAAAGGCGGCAATGTGGTTTCTTAAATCCTTCTTTATCGCATTCATGTCTACTTACCTAAACTTGAGATTAATACAAGGTGCTTTCCGACAATATTGATGTTTCTCTTTTTGTGATGTTATTAATCCATGGTGACGTGTGATCTGATAATGGATCCTGTTTCCATGATTCATGTTGTTTTTGTATATTATAAAGGGGAAAAAAAAGTAAAGCAAATTTGAATTTTGTTATGGATGAATGCAATGTATCCTGTTTTAGCATATATAATTATGCTAATAATAATAATAATAATAATAATAATAATAATAATAATAATAATAATAATAATAATAATAATAATAATATTATTATTATTTATAATAATAAAAATAACAGCAAATTCTAGAGTCTTCTCGGAAGGGCATTTCTCTCATCAATTTTTTTCCCCTCCCCCAGTGTTCCAGACCGGCCCCCTGCCATACCAGGGACCTCCACTCAATGCTGTGTGCTGCCTTTAAGTGCCTCCAGCTGTGGCTGGTGGAGCACAGCTGTCTCCTCTACGACCGGGAGTGTCTGCACCAGGTCTTGGAGGTTGTGGAACTGGGCATCTCAGGATCAAAGTCCCAGGTAGGTAGATGTCACTCGTGTTGGTCACATTTCCACGACCGTTTTCCTCCTGTTGGGATGAGGAGTTGAGCATTTTGTTTCTTATTTCTTTCATTGTTTCTTTCTTTCATTCTCTCTTTTCTTTCTCATTTCCTGTTTGTACTATTCGGTGGCAAGATACAGAGAATCTCGCTGAACCGCAAAGGAGCCTGATATTGGATATGTCAATTTTACATTTTCAATTGAGATTTGTCTGTTACGTGTCTTCCTCAAATGCTTTCCAATTTTCACACTGTCTGATTTGCAGTTGTTAGCTGCAAGAAAAAGAATGATTTTTGTCTTGTTATTAATCTTTAAACTTTGGAATGACGGATGAAGGTTTCTATTTTCTCTATATATATTTATTTATTTATTTATTTTCATTTACCTTCTTATTACTTTTGTTTGGACATAAGTTCTTTCTTTTGCAGTCTAATTTATTTATGAGGTCTGACCTGCGCAGACAGAGTAGTTGTTACACTCTTGGGAGTATTCTACTGTTGATATATTTATCAGATGTGTTTAAATTCTTGTATTGTTTTTCTTTTTTAAACAAATAACAGTATTCGTCCTTTTCATTATTTCATCCCTTGTATAATCCTTTCTTTTTATCCATTGTGTAGCAAAGGTTGTTTTCTACTTTTCATAGCCTTCTTATGTTTTTATGCATGTTGATACTATATTATAATAAAAACCGTGGAATATCACAGGTTATCACTCTGTAAACCTACCATATGATAAAAATGATATGATACATAGCAGCACTCCTATAACTATAACGGGTTATCATAATAAGATTATGCTCAATGCGCTTTACAATAAGAAGGGGACAGAATCAATTACAATAACAAAAAACGACGGAACATGCAATATTGCCATACCATTAAATCAAATCATAAAAGATGAAATCATGACAATGAAAATACATGAGGTCAAATTCAAGTTGATAAGATGTCTGTAGGATGAATATGCTAATTACCTTACTACTTAGTATTTATGTACCCTCTGTACAAATAAAGAACAATTGATGACAGGTTACTGAAATACAATAGGTTTTGAAGGGGCAAAACAACTCGCAAAGATGTAACCAAAGCCAAACAAAACACACAAAAAACAAAACCAAAACAGAACTTATAAATGGACTGAAAGTTGCATAGATGTAACCAAAGCGGAACTTATAGATGAACTGAAAGTTGCATAGATGTAACCAAAGCGGAACTTATAGATGAACTGAAAGTTGCATAGATGTAACCAAAGCAGAACTTATAGACGGAAAATATGCAATCCAATGTTGGCTAATTTCATTCATTCTGAACTCTCAATAATCATCAACCATAGTGGAAATGAAAGCCAAACAAAAAGTGGATGCTTTATCATATTTAGGTTTCACAAGTCCTTTTCTGGTGACAGTTTAACAATCACTTCCATGTACCCATGTAGCCACTAGTCACTAGCTTCAATATTTCATGACAATTTTGTACAAGTGAGTTCATAGATTTTGCTGAGTTTTGGGAGGTGAGAAAACCCTTGGATGAATACAAGCTGTCTGCATTGACTGAAATCTGAAGAATAAGCCTAGATTTTGAAATGTCAAGGGGAATGGAGTTTGTCTTGATGGGATATTTCATGTGAAATAACAAATCATGGAAAATGATTACTCAAAAAGGACTTGTTTATCATTTCCTGTTCGTGCCGTACCTTTCAGTGTCAGCAAGAGTGTCATGATCATAAACAATAACATATATTGTCAAGTTGATTTGTCTGGACATTCTTATTTTCAATGTCATCACTGATGTGTTAGAAAGTAGAAATCAATTTTGTCCTTTTTGTGAGTTTTGTTCATTTTGATCTAAGTTAGCACCTATATACAGTATAATATCTAGATGTCTATAGCTCCGTTTTAAAATTATCATTATTATTATTATTGTTGTTAGTATTTTTATTTTTTGTATAAAAAATTAATTGTAAATCATATCTGTGTGTACATATTATTTTACTATGCAAATTCTATAACCAATTACAGCATTATGTATATATATATATCTTTTTTTAAAACTGTCATAACCTTTCGTGGATATCATCAATGTTGTTTTTTCTTTTATTATCTATTTTAGAATTCAAATATCTATTTTGTAAGTTTGTTTTTAGAATTAAGCTTGTTTTGTTTCAGTTTTTTTTTTGTTTGGCCTTTTTTGAAAATATATACATATTTATATATATTTTTGCCATTTTAATTTTTTTTATTCTTTTTATTTATTTATACACATTCCCCTTCCCCTTTATTTTTTATAGGATATTTTTATTTTTTATTTATTTGCCTATTTCCTCCCATTTTCCGTGTATTTTGGTTGACCCCCCATGGCTTTCCTTTCAGACCAACGCCAATCAGGAGTTGCAAACTGTAAAAGTGAAAATAGAAAAGGATTCCAAATCGGTCTCCATGAAGGTACCCGTCTCCCACCACCCGTGGGCTGCCATGCCGCTCTGCTCACTCTATGTCTGAATGGCTGTTTCCATTTTATTTTTCCTCCTCGATTGTATTTTATTATTACCATTATTTCTTTTGTAACCACGTCGATGCATTTTCCTAAATGTAGTAAACCTGTAGCATTTCCTTCTTTCTATTCCATCCTTCCAACACTAAACCTAACAACAACAACAAAAATTTAAATGCATGGACAGGTTTCATTTATGATATACATTTAGAAATATAGAGAACAATATTGCCCTACATTTTAACCTGCTCATCTCGTTGAAAAAAAATTCAGCATGCATTAGAGTTAGTCGTACATTTTCATGATTTTGGTACCCTGCAAAATTTAAATTTTTCAAAATAGAAATGTTGATTACACTCTATGGCACTCAAAACAAAAAGGTATCACTCTTCTTTTTTAGACACCTATACAACAGTAATAATTTCATAAGTAATTAAAATAAGATGGTTTTGTTGTATCTGAGCGAGAGATAAGATTAACATCAATGTTATTGAATGGCATTTATGTAGTGCATCTTGAACGAGGCACTCTACACGTTTATTATGATTCGGAGCATAATTAAATGATAAAAATCATGAAGGGAAATAGCATAGTAGTGTCACATATACCTTAACAATCGTCGTACTAACTAAACTATACTACAATATTACAATGAAACCCACACTTACAATACTAACTCAATGATTCCATATAAACAGATATATAGTTTATATGAATCCTGTCAGTTGTATAGCGTTGATTATAATCATTTACATTACTATACTACATAACATGTACCATGGGGACCACGGCCAATATGGGGGATGGATGTATTATCCACAGCTTAAAATATTTTTTTAAAAACCTCAAACCAACTGAATTTTTTGTTTTCATTCCAATCCATTGTGTTTATTGGGTTTTTTTTCTCCAGGAGTTTTTCATGAAATTTGATTTGACCGCTTTAGGCATTTAGAAAAATAATTGCTAGATGCTTGATTTAGGGTGAATATAATAATGATAATGATAGTCGTAGTTCATTGACATCTTCATGGAGAAGCCAACATTTGACCTTTCAATGTCTGAGCACATTTTACGTTGCAAAGCAAAGTCTTGCCTCACAAAAATCCTAGTATTTTTCTATATTTATTTTTTTACGCCCAGTTTAACTTTATTGATATCAAAGATCTATTTTGAATGGTAAATATTACTCTGTTTGTTTTGTGTTCAATGTCAAGTCTGGCAGCTGTGGGTTGGATCAGGTGCCTTAAATTTCAGGGATAAAAAATGTTTTCATAAATTTAGAGTTACGAAGCACAATAGAAAAAATTGAATGAGCCCTTACCTCACCCCCCCCCACCCCGCGCCCACCCGCCCCCCTCACCTTTCTTACCTCTCCCCCACCAATAAGTTTTGTCACTTTTATGTCATTTACTTTAAAAGGCGAGATCTAATTTAATTGTGGAATTTAGCATTAAGTGAGCAAGCAGGAAATTGATCCGTGTTGCGGCTAGACTTATTTTTCTTCTTTCTTCTTCTCATTTTGCACATTTTAGGTTTTACTAGAGTAAAAAACCTTAACTCCTCTCATCATACAGTTTATTGCAGAATTGAAATGGACTTTTTAAAATCTTTTTTAAGAATCCTATTTGTGTTAATTTTTATTCTATCTTGTACTGGCTGGGCAAGTTTTATGGGCATGACGGAAAATGAACAATAATAATGATGAATAAATTAAAATAAATTCCATTTATTCATCCCAGGGGGAAATTCATCTTTAGGATTTATTCCGGGGGTAGACCAGACGTCAGCCGCAGTGCAGCGCTGCAACGTGGGATCAAGGTCTTGAGAGGAAAAAATAGAGCTTCCACCAGGATTTGAACCCGCGACGTCTCGAACCAAAGGCGAATGATTTAGCCACCAGCTCCTCGGCATTGTGGCTTTCAATTATTAGTGCCTTCTATGACATTGTACATATTTTCCATCTGGACACAATCAACTATTGAGCAGTTTCCTGTTTTATCTGAGAATATTTGTTTTGAGAAAGAGATTTTTTTCCCACACATTTCCGCTGCAGCACTTTGACGTGAATGACGAGGCATGACAATGCAAATGTTTGTTTCCATAGACATTTAATGAGTACCAATAGCTCTTGATATTTTTTTGTTTTTTTTTTGTTTGTTTATTTAGTGTCAACATAATATTATAACCTTTGGTATGATATATAAGTTACTTATTTAGTTGCTTAGTCCTTCCTGTGCCAATGGCATATTAGGCCGTCACAATTCTCCATGCTCTTCTGTCATGGATCTTCTCCCTCCCAAGTCCCAGCTTAAGAAAGTGTTTAGTCTCCTGCTCCAAGGGTGGTTGTTAGTCAAAGGCCATAACTTTTAAATCAAGTCTCTATTGTCTTTTTATCTCCTTGTTCTCTACATAAATGAGTCAAAAACTGGCAATTGATTTCTGTGATTTCTCAATGCTGCATCCGTGTTGTCGTTTGTAGATATAAAAATCCTACTGACTGAGAGTATAGAAGGCTCTTTACCAGCATGCGCAAGCTGCTTTCAAATATATTTTTTGGTTGAATTTTTGCTGGTTGTGTTGCATAGTTATTGAGAACTACGCTGTGCTGAGGTAACGGTGTTTGAAAATTAAATAAGATGAGGTAATAGTTTGCGATTACCGCGGAAGAAGAATGACAGCATGGTGCTTGATGCATTCGTGTGTGGGAATAGTGAGGAATGGTTTCCCTAAACAGTCTTGTATTGTGAATGTATGAAATGTATTGAATTGTATTGAATATCATCCATATTTGATATCCTGACTCGGTTTGGGTTTGGAGATTGTGGTCATGAACTGCGGTGTGAAGAAATATTTGAAAACATTTATTATAAGATTTTTTTATTTTTTTAGTGGTTGAATTATTATTATCATGCTTATACGAATTGGTTACTGCTTCTGCTACTATTAGTATTACTTTTGTTAACAAACTTAGTGTAGCAGGACTTGAAATGTGATGCTTTTCATTCATTAACACTCCAATCAAAATTCTGCAATGGATAGATTATCAATTGGAGGTCATGTGCTTTCGATGTGTTGTATAATGTAGCTTAGTTTCTTATGTAACAGACCTAAAAAAAATAATAACTTTGCTGCAGATCAAGCATTAACCAGGGTTTGGGAGTACTTTCTTTTTTATTATTACTCAATCGCTAGATGTGTCTTAGAAGTAACCAGTAGTTTTTCATATTTCAGCTACTTGCAATGTTTTTTTCTTATTTAGATCTTGAAATAACCCCCCTGTTATATAAATTAGTGTAGTATCTCTTGTTCAAATATTAAACAAGTTATTTCTTCTTGTATCTTAGGCAAGACTTGTTTTTATAATAATTTTATCTTCAAAGAGGACATATTTTGAGATATAATATTAACAGATTTTTTTAAAATCTTTGACTGCTCGATTTTTCTAACATTTTTTCTTACAAAACTTGAATTGGAAAATGAAAAATTATTGAAATATGTACAAAAGTCTCATATTTATTGCTAAAGTAAGAAGATTCTAACAACTCTTAATTCCAGCCATAATTTCACAATTTCTTTTTATTTTCATGCTTCAATGATACTTTTTAACCGGGACATTGGTGATGAATGTTTTCCAGAATCGAGCAAGTGACCCGCCAAAGTTCAAAGGAAACAAAGAGCTGATGCCCGCCTCTATGAGGGTCAAGGATGCAGCCGAAGCCCTTCTCACCTGTATCATTGACCAAGTGGTTAGTAGAGTAGAGTTGTGTAGCCATTCTATAGAGAGTTAATGAGAAAACGTTGGCTCTTTTTAAATATATATATATTTATTTATTTTTAAGGTTTTACATCATCATTGATAATTTGCCTCTGAATCAGATTGTTTCAGGCAAGCAGGAGATTAGCCCATAGAACCCTAGTTAGGCGATGGGACACCACTGTGAAATAATGATAATGATGATAATAATAATGATGATAATAATAATAATGATTATAATGATAATAATAGTGAACATTTATAGTGTGCATCTTGTAAGGAGGTTCTGAGTGCAGATTGAAGAAATTTACAAAATTTTCAAACATCAAATTGAGTCAGAAAAAGATGTGTTTTTCAAGTCCTGTTTAAAAACAATTGATGAGGATGACTGTTCAATGTTGGCTGGTGGTTTGTTCCAGGTGGTGACACCAAGGGAAGGAGCCTTATATTTATACCAACAGTAACTGTTCAATTACTATCTCTCCACGCTTGCAGGGTGCCTTCCCACCCCCCTGTGGCCCAGAATCTCTCTTCTCCTTGCTGGATGAGAGGTCCCTCCTCAAGTTTGCCAAGGGGAACTCCCTTCCTGAGCAAGGCTCTCTCTTCCGTTACTTTGTCATCGACAACTCTGTCATCGTCGGCCTGCTAGAGCAGCCGTTGGGGAACATTGAAGGTAGTGTGTTGATGTAGTTGGCGTGTTTAAATGATGTTAACCAAGTGTGGGGGACATTGAAGGTAGTGTGTTGATGTAGTTGGCGTGTTTAAATGATGTTAACTAAGTGTGGGGAACATTGAAGGTAGTGTGTTGATGTAGTTGGTGGGTTTAATGATATTACCCAAATGTGGGGATCATTGGAGGAAGTGTATTGATGTAGTTGGTGTGTTTAATGATATTACCCAAATGTGGGGATCATTGGAGGAAGTGTGATGATGTAGTTGATGTGTTTAATGATATTACCCAAATGTGGGATCATTGGAGGAAGTGTGATGATGTAGTTGGTGTGTTTAATGATATTACCCAAATGTGGGGATCATTGGAGGAAGTGTGATGATTCTTAAAACTGCCATTTTATTGAAGGAATGAGGGCTGCCAGAAGCTAAAAATCAAAATATGAGGGATACAAAAAATGTTGAAGATGGTGTGGCTCCAAGTAACAAAACAAAGAATGTTTTTTTGTTTTGTTATTTGTTTTGCACTTGGAGGCACACCATTTTCAACTTTTTTTTCATTATTTTATTGTTGATTCTAGATGGGCAAAATTGACTTGGCGGGAAGTCTACACTGAGTTGCACATTAGGTTGACATTGGGTACATGGGAACCAAACACAATGCGACGGGTCTGCGGTTATGCTGTGGTCAATGTCATTAATGGTGGTGCAATGGGTTTTAGTGGCGATGTTACTGAATGTGATAAAGGTGCCGTGTAGATTGCTGTAATTCCTGACATGAGCTAGATAGATACCTGTCTGTGGTGTATTTCAGAACCTTTGCCTACAGTGACAGCATTGATTCGAGGTGCCTTTGGTCGGCATGCATGGACCATGCAGTTACGCCACTCACCCAGGGCTTCCAAGGTGATTCAGATTTGATAATCCCATAAGGCAATTCTCAGTGTTGCTTGTTTTTTGGGGGGTTTTTTTTTAACAAAATTTTTTTAAATTAATATCTTATTCTTCCCATATTGTCCAAATCAAAGAGATTCCGATTTTTTTTTCTTGCTCGTTTTCATAAAATTGTGCTTTCCTGGTTTTGAATGTTAAATGTTATTTATATTTTTAGAAATAAGGATTCAAAGAATTGTGCTGTCATGGCGTTGGAGTAGTTTTGATAGGAAACAATTAAATTAGCTTTTCAACATATGGGTAATGGTGTTATTTTCTGAAAGTATGATGCTCACATTTTTACAAATATGTGTCTTTGGGTCGTCATAATGAAAATGAAAAAAATAAATCAATACTTTCTTCTTTTTTTTTCTTTCTTTTTTTCTTTTCTAATTTTTTTTTCTCATTTTTTTTCTTTTCTTTTTTCTTTTTTTTTCTTTTTTCTTTTTTTTGTTGTTCTCCTACCTACCTATATAACTCTGAAGTTTTCTATATTTTGTGTAAGGGTTATAATCTATGGACATAGATTTGTTACCTTGTTTATCATCTTGGTTGATCAGATCTCATCCAAAGCTCACCTGTCCGACATCCACCGTCCTGTCCCGAATGATAATGTAGGAATACAGCACAACGTCTCCCACCGCTATTTCCCAGAGAGCATCAACAAGATTCCTCAAACCAAAGCGTGAGTAGGAGGGGGTTAAAGCCAAAACCCAACAGTTCAGTCAGTCATTTGCATTCATATTAGGACATGATTGTATTGTTATCTGATATTTTTATATATATTAATTTTGACCCAGTAAGGGAACATGCTGTTTTTGAAGGACAAAAAAAGTAAGTCTCAGTGTTTCCTGGTCCAACTTACCTCTGAATAGGTCAAAACCGTTGGATGGGTTTTCCATTTCCCCGAGTTCGTTCTATTGTGAGTAAAAAGTAAAGTGACAAACAACTTTCCAATGGTGAATAAGGAATCTCATGATTTGTTTTCGGTACTTCCCGAATAGCAAGGTCAGGTCAAGTTGCTGGGGAAAACCGTCTACCTATCTTGTCCTATGGCGACAGTACCGAGAATGAATTGTGTCATTGTTTTGTGTGTGTGCATGCATGCGTGGTGGTGGTGGTGGTGTTGGGGGGGGGGGGGGTGTTAAGAAAATAGAATTTAACAAGTTTTTAAAGCAAACTTTTAAATAATTATTTTTTTCAATAGCTTAACATTGTTCAATCTTTATTTACTTCTTAGACGAACATCACTTGTAAATTCAGCATCACTGCTAACAACAATATTAACAAAGTCTTCTTTTTTCTTAATCAGGGATTAATTCTGCTAATAGTTTATTCCTTGATATATTTTTTTAGACACCTGTGAAAATAAAATAATCTGCAATAAAAAATTTTCCCTTCTATATTGTGATACTAATGTGTTTTCAATGTTAAGAAAATATTAATTCAAAGATTTTTGTGTTCTATCTATATATACATCCCAATGTGTCGACTCCAGGGACAAGAGCATACCCTCCCTGGAGTCTGTGCTGACAGAGAAGCAAAAAGATGACGCAGAGAAGATGAAGTCATTGATCGAGCAGGTGGCCACTTTTGAAAAGGAAGTTAGTCACCGGGCGAAAACAGAACGTGAGAAGACGACATATCCAGATGCTGGCACTGAATGCAAGCCGCCAAAGTAAGCTTGCTTCATTTTATTTATTTATTTAATTTTTTTAAGCACAGTGGGCTGATCCCCCTTCTTGCCTTAAAAATCTTGATCCGTAGATTTCCCAGCTCTGTATCAGGTCATGTGTACTAGTGGGGCACAGACTTGCACTTAACCTGGATGCGTTGTAGCTGGGTCTGCGCATCGATGCCTTCTGCCATGTACACTGTCCTCAGCCAGATACAGAGCTGATGGTCCCTACACGGTTTCATCACAGTACTATGGAACAGATAATAAAAAAACAATTTTTTAACCTGTCTTCACATAGAGATATTAAAGCATTTTTTGGGGTCATAATTAATAATAATGATAATGTACATTTATATAGTGCTTATTCATGATCATCACCATGCCCTAAGCCCTTACAGTAGCACATTTGCAGTATCATTTTACAATATTATTTTATGCCAGTGCCTTGTCCATTCAAATTAATTCTCCTGCTCTTCCTTCTTGTCCTTAAATCGTGTGGAGTCTTTATTTGGTGGCCAATGAGGCAGATCCCACTGCGTAATGATTTCGTATTTGTGTCATTATAGTCTTCTATTACTTATCATGAACTTTTGTTCACATTTTAGATGAGCATCAGTTAAGTATTAACTTTCTCCCTGTTCAATAAGACAAACTACTGGCCCGGGGGGGGGGGGGGGGGGGGGGGGGGGGGGGGGGGGGG
>JARDUL010273199.1:0-14711 GCA_030265205.1 Dirona pellucida | reverse complement strand
GTCGCCCCCCCCCCCCCCCCCCCCCCCAGCCCCTTACAGGATCACAGATATTATATCAAGCAAATTTCCATTTCATTATTGACGAATAAAATGTATCTTACCTTATCTTACATTAACAATAAATAATAAATAATAATAATAAATACTCATTCCCACCTGAGCAGAGAAAACATTGTGTAAAGAGTCTTTTCCTCTATTTTCTGCAATATTTCTAAAAATAGATCAACCTTTGGCAATTTCAAACCAATTGCTTTCCACTATTACCAAATACGAAGAAAAATAAATAAATGATGGATTCAAAACGTCTACAAACAAACCACTGACCTGTTTCCTATCAGCAAAAACCTGTTTGCACACAGGACAGTGAGGACACAATTCATGCTGGGCATTTTTGGGCTTGGAGGAAATTCCTGGGGAATACAAGTTTGGTTTGAGTCTCAATTGATACTTTTATTTTCTTCTTTTCAGTAATATAACTTTTTTTTTTGTTGTTGTGATTTTAATCTTTTTCAATAATGTGATTTGAAGTTTTGGTAGCAAGTGTGAGGGAAATGAATTTAGTTTTAGAAATGTGGGAAAAAAAATGAGCAAAAAGAGACACTACATATCTGTTGAAATCTTACAAACAGCAAGACAGACCTAAGTCGAGTGAGCCAATTCAGTGAAGTATGACAAAAATATACAAGATGGATTTATAGTCTGTATATAACCATGGACATATACAGGCTCACAGACTTTACATAATTTATTCCCCCGGAAGGCCATGTCATTCAAAATCCACCTCAACTTCCTGGGGAGCATAAGGTAGATTAGCCTGTTAGGCCCATCATACTAACATACTGACAATGACAATATCTTTCTCTGCCTACGGCTGAGTACTCATTTACAACTGAGTGAAGTGACAAAAAAAAATGTGTAAAGAGTCATTCCCAAGGATCCAACATCGGAAGCTCTGCCAGGATTCAAACTTGGCACCTATCGATCTCAAGTGGAGTAGCCTGAACCCGCTGCATCAGACAAGGATAACAACACAATGCCAAAAGCTAGACTTGAACCCACATCATTTGCGTGGGTATAGTAAGTGCACAGTCTCAGCTCTCAGCCACATTAAACAGAAACAGTCTGGTACCGGGATATATTTCATTTCCTCCATTTGTCGGAGCTGTGACTCACCGAGCATGCGAGCGTAATCCTTCGAAAACCAGTAAAGCAGTTCCTGTCCTTCCGTCACTTTTGTCCGCGAAACAAAGAAGACACGATTCTCTTGTTGGAAAGCCACCATGTTTTGTTCCGATGAGACGCGAGCCGGTTTGAGGAACATGAGCCAGTTGGAGGAGTTTTCATCGCTTGTGTCCATGACCTTCACGTTGGGTCCCACAAACGTCTAGGCAGGGAGAAAGAGAGAGAGAGAGAGAAGAGATATAAAATACATAAACTGTTTCATTGTCAGTACATTGTCAGTACTTTCGCACAAATATTAAAAAGTGCTATTAATTTTCAAATCTTAGCAACAACATAATTACATAATTGAATGGACCCACTGTCTATCTGTTTTCTTTCTACTGGGCACCTCATCTGATAATGCAATTATCTGTATCTGTAAACAGTCGAAACTGGCTCATTGATTATCCAGGTACCAGAATAGAAATTCTGAACCAAGCCACGACTAGCGAGCCACTAACCTGCCACAAGGAGAAACTGCGAGTTGAGCCCATCTGGTCACATGACACGGGTGATCCAATGAGAGGGCCAAATTTGGTTCTAACAGCAATCGACTCACTGGCAAACACACCTAGAGCATGGAGGCAAAAAGTAAAAAGATCACAATTTCATTCAATGTAACGCTTCAGATCCATATACAAGAGATATTTAATAGACATCGGCCCATCAGTCGAGTGTGACCGATCAACTATTATTTTCTAAAAGATCAAATAAAACCATCATCTGACTAAATAAATGTAGAGACATTTGATTGTGATGTTGGCACCTCACTACTTATCCCAATAAGAGGAATGCAAAAAAAAGATAAAATCAGATGTTTTACATTTGGAGCTATACCATAATCTATTTTAACGCTCCTACTAATGGCTATAAAAGGAAGTTAACAAAATTGCAGGAGACCTATCATGGCATCAGATTATGAAATAATATTAGACCCTATCCATAGGAGATATTTAAAAGACAATCAACACAACTCTGGTCCCCCAATCGAGTGTGACCGGCCAACTAATATTTTCTTTAAGATCAAATAAAACCCTCTACTGACTAAATAAATGTAGAGACATTTCATTGTGATGTTGGCCCTTCACCACTAACTTAACCTGCTGAAATTTGGCCTTTTAAATTACATAATTGAACTGACACACCGCATATATCTGTTTCGTTTATACTGTGCACCTGATCTTAAATTGCAATTACTTTGGTGCAATTTAACATGCACACACTTGGCGCCGGTAAAGGATTTTTGACCATCTAGAATCAGTTATTAAGACAATGAGAATGAATGGCCACAAAAAAAACCAACTGTTTGTTCTCGTACGCTAAGATCTGAGTCATCTCCTCCGGCCTACGAGCCCCGATCAATATAACTCATGAGACATGAGACATTGTATTTGGCTATTTCTAAAATGATAACGGGTGGTACGTCAGTAAGGGTCTCAATATCAGTAATGTACACCAATGAGCACCGCTTACAAACCTGACCTTAAAAGTACACACTGTGATTGTACGTAAATTTTCTTCTTTCTTTTTTTTAGTAGCCGGCTTTGTTGTAATCTGGTTATGATTAAAATATTCATTTAAAACCTTAATTGTTTTGGGTTTTTTTATATATCCAATTATTCCATAACCACAAATGCTTCATTGCATCACTTAAAAATTGAAAAAAGTTATTGTGCAATAAGTAAAGAAATTTATAAATATAACTTCAATCAAAAAGAAATACAGACAAAAAAAGATGAGGGAGATAAAAGAAAAAGCATAAGAATCAAAGAGATTAGAAAAAAAAATTAAAAGATTTCAGACTCACCTGTTTTATTAGTGTGGCCTGCCACAGCAGATGGCCCCAGCTTTAAGCAGGGTGGCAATGTGAGGCGAGCGTGTGACAGGATCGGTGCATCCGACACATCCATACAGTCACTCGGGTGAAACTTGCACTGGTTTTTATACATGATGTTGCATTCCACACAGACTGTAAAATCGATAAAGGAGTATCGTAATAACTTTGAACTAGAGTGATCAGTTTTTTTCCCCTATGGAAATCATTTAAATTATACAAATCATTTTCATTTTTTCTTGCTATATTTAAAAAAAAAGTAATTTCTTCATATTTAAAAAATTACAACAGTCAGTAAAAAAGTACACTTCAAAATAAATACAAATTCACATAGACCCATACATACATTCATATAATATATATATATGTGATATTCAGTTACAATGATGAAATAAGGTACAGACTATATTATACGCAGTTATATCTAAAAGTCAACTGCGTATACAAAGCACAATCAATTTCCAATCATTGTCATTATCTCATTGTTAATTCTAGATGGCAAAGAAATCACTTGGCAAGAAGTGTGCACTAAATTGTACATAAATAATGGCACATTAGCACAAGGTTCCTAGGTACAAAACCGATAGATACTCGATACAAAGGGTCCATACTCACATTGTCCAGACTCAGGACTCGGCTCCCCTAACGGGGCTCTACTTTCGGATTGGCCCCCCCTGAGGTAGGTGTCATAAGCTGCGAAGTTAGAAAGAAAAAAGAAATAAGAAAAAACTCAATAACATAGCATAGATATTTAAATATATTTGTAGGCATCTATCTTTCCTGGCGCAAGAAACTTTACCTGATACGCTTGCATTGGAGTTAATGCCAATCTTGACCTGGTAAAATTGTGATCCTCACAAAATACCACCGGATCATTGCCATTGTTTTATTGGGATGGGTCCAGTTTGCACTATTTTTCCCCAAAGTGATGGCATTTTAAAATTACGAGGCTGTAAACGAAACAATTAATAGAAATATAATGCAAACCATCAATAGAACGCCAGGAAATATTAAGACCACAAGTAGAGGAAACACTGAGAAGTGCCCCCTGCAACTTCTTGGGTCCATAATCTGTTGACATCCCTATCATGACAAGCGATTAAAAAAAGAGAATGAGATTTTAGCTCAGGGCAATCTGTAATTTAAGAATTCGACTCACCCGACAAATTTTGAAAGGATCCATTGTACATCTCCATGGCTCCGGGATCAGGGGTCACTGCTGGATCAGCCACGCTGGGCGGGGAGAAGGACGCACTGGGCAGGACTGGGTGTTTCTCCCCGACCTCTGAAGCATCTTGGGGCTGATAGTGGAACTCCAACTGCATGCCTGACGACAAAACGGAGATATATAAAATTTAAAACCATTGGTAGAAAATGAGAAGTGGTGCTATAAGAAATACTCATAGTTATTTATCATGAACTAGAGAATCGCACACACAAAAAAAATAATGAAACAAATTTATCTAAATTCTGTATCAGGACATTAAAAAAAATATATAGAAAAATTGTTTACCAATTACACAAATATAATTCATTGCAAACCTATGCCTCAAACACACACTGGATCTTTTTTTTAAACTGGAACATTGTGTTTGAGGCTTTGAGGCTTAAATTTAACAGAGTTTCAATGTCTAAGAATCACTTTCTTATCAAATAACATACTTGGAGAGTTGTGTATCTTTTTGGAAGTCTAAACCTTAGTGGGCCTTAGCATTATAATAAATCAATCATTTGCAAGTCTCTTCTTATTTTTTTTTACAAAAGAATAACACAGTACAGTAGGTAAAAAAGCAACTGTATATTCCAATTTAGATTTATGTTTCTGTTTCAAAATGACATTTGTAAACCAAACGAAAAATTGTCATCCATAGACAATAAAAGATTATATTGTTAATATTATTATCATTTTATATTTACTCACCTGGCGTAGCGTTCTTGTAAGGAGGTAGAGGACAATGAAGAGAGGAGTTGGTGTCCATCAACGGAGCCTCGGAGCCCACAGCACACTGCTGGGAGAATATCGGCAGGTGGGCAGAGCCTGATGAGTTGGTGTAAAAATGGGCAGGAAATGGCTCGTTCATGAAATTACCCAGATCTGCCTGGTGAGCAGAA
The DNA here is from genome assembly GCA_030265205.1 of Dirona pellucida. Taxonomy (NCBI): domain Eukaryota; kingdom Metazoa; phylum Mollusca; class Gastropoda; order Nudibranchia; family Dironidae; genus Dirona; species Dirona pellucida. The sequence goes on along the minus strand of JARDUL010273199.1, from coordinate 9,544 downwards.
AATGAAACGGTGACATCAGAGTCACTTTGAGTCATCGAGTCTGCGGAGAACTGGTGATTTTGTTGGATGCTGAAGTCAAACGGGTGATCTTGGAGTTGCTTGTCCCTGCCCTGAAGATCGCATTGATTGGTTAAGAGACCCGTTTGTATGTCGGGGCAGTGTGAGGATTGCAGACATTCTTGATGGTTCTTTAACTGACCATCGTGGTTCTCCATCCCAGATAATGGGTAGCCCAGATCGTGGGACGGCTCGTGTAAAGACCCCATATCATACAGATGAAGGTTGCTGGGATGGGATTCAGTCGTTGATGATTGGTGGAAAAACAGGTCATTGTGCTCCATATCTGAGTTATATTCGGAAGATTGCGTCAGTTTTCCATCTGACTGAATGTTGGAGGGATGTAATGACATTTGACCTTTTTCGCCGTGTGTATCCGTGTCAAAGGAAGTCTGGATATCGGATAAGGATCTGGGCATGATGTAGGATGGATTGGTGGAATTTTGGGAATTGCTGAAAACAGCATTGTGTGAGCTATCAAAGACGGAATTTGCTGAAGTTCTATAAGTATCCATAGACGATGAAGAACTGCAATCAAACGAGCAGTTTTCTATGTTTTCAGTAACGTCCATTCTAACATTTTCGTAGGACGAACTGTTTTCGTACAATAAAGTATCAGAGTTGTTCAGGTTGTTGAAGGTCTCATGGCAATTTTCTTGAGTTAACGTTTCAGGCATTGCAATTCTTTGACTGAAAGTCGCAGTGCCAAACTGGGAGTTGGATTCTTCTGGCACGTGGCCATGGATGTTGTTTGACGTTACTTCATGGGTGGACAGGAAAGAGTCTTGTGCTCTGTTTCCGAAATGACAATTCTGTAACGGTTGGTTGGTACAGGTGTCAAAGTGAAGAATGGACGGGGTCTCTGTGAACAACGACTGGTTTGGATTATTGCCGGTGTTCATGATCAGGTGACGGATTATTTCAGCGTCGTGGCACTTCTCTTGAGAATTATTACTTGAGGTTGCGAATCCATCAAAGAGTACGCATTGTTGTTGAGGCAACGGATGATGGTGGTGGTGGTGGTGGTGGTGGTGGTTGAAATCCTGCTCTAATTCGTGTTGTGATTCCGTAATAGTCTGATTGCCCACTGTTGAACTGGCGATGGCATTTGAAAGTGACACAGTGTTCGAGTCCAGGTTGATGGTTATAGTAGTCGGCACGGAGCAAGATTTGCAATGACTGCTGTGGTCAGGTTTTTCAAGGGCTTGGTCCATGTTGGTGCGTGCCTCGTTGACGCTGTAGTGGCCGAGACTATATTCTGGCGTAGAGAATGTCATCGAAGAGTTATTGCACTGAGTAAAAATTCCCTGATCCCAAGATCGAGAATACAAAGTCAAATTATTTTGTGAGGATACTCCTGAATTTGAAAAGACTGGCATCTGATGATTGGCAGAATGACCTACATCTTTCCTGCCTGATGGAAGATAGTTGGACGCTATGAGGTCTAGAGCATTTTGGGTGTGTCCAAAAGATTCTGGGTTGTCTCCCAGCACTGAATGAGAGGCTGCATTATACAAAACGTCGCTAGAAGAATCGATCTCCTTGGAAGTGTTTACTAGATTATCTTGCAGCTCTAAAGATTTCCCGTGAATCGTCTGTTCTCTCTTGCTCCCTGCAGACTCTAAATGTTGGCTCGAATTTTGGAATTGAATTTCATTTTCTTGAGACGAAGGGACGGTCAAGAGGTCTTGATGGTTGGTCAGAAGTGGAGTCGGAACACGGTTCAGCAGGTTGATCAGCATAGTGTTGGGGGTCATGGGTGGATGCAGTGGAGTGTGGGGCTCCATTTGTTGTGAGGAATTGACGGACAGCGGAGATTTTGGGCTGTTGTGGTCCATGGGATTAGACATCGTGTTGGAGGAGTTTTGATCGACGGACGTAACATTGCTAGAAGATGGCTCTGGAGGAGGAGCAGGAGAACATTCACTAAGTCGCTGGAGATTCATGGCAGCTTCAATGTCGGATGAGTTGTGCATGTGGATGTCGTTGACCAAATCGTGGTGTGTGTACAGGGAATGTGGAGTGTTCAAACTCTGGTCATAGATTGACTGATGTTCGCTGTGAGGTGGTAGTGCTTGATGATGTCGTAAAAGATACGAAGAGGATGAAGGGCTCTCTGGTATTGAAAAACGTATTTCTAAGTTTTCCGTGTTGGCGATAGTATTCAACGCCCCATCTCCTTTACTGGTCTGCCTATCTATTGATTCAGGTGCCGAAACTGTCAGTTCCTTGCAGTTTGCAAACGGAGGAGAGTACAGCGGTTGGTAATCTGAACCATACCTGTACTGATGTTGTCGAACTATTTCACTCAAGGATAAAGGACTGTTAAGGTTTGAATCTAGACTAACGGCTGCAGTATTCATAGAATGGTCATTTTGCTCCCCCACAGACTTTTTCACATGACTGCTGAGCAAGTCAGAGTCATCCTTTGACATGTCTTTGGTTGGAGATGCAATGTCCTTACTCACATCGTCCAAATCTTTGCTCATTACAGACGAATCCAGCGCATCTAACACTTGATCATTTGTCTCAATAACCAGCGCATTTGAGCTGCATGATGAATCTGCACTTGATGAACTGTCATCATCGCTATCTTCTTCATCTCCACATTCCATTTCAACATCACTCATTCCTTCTTCTACAGACAAAGAACTAGTCACTACCTCTTTGTTGCATCTACTATCCACATCTGATTTTTTATGGCCGTATTGAATTGAGCTTGAAGCATCTATTTCTCTAGGTTGGTTTGATAAAGAACTGATATCGGAATAATGGACGTCACAGAAATCAGAGGCCACAGTGCTTAGAGAAGAAGACGATGACAATACACTACTACATTTGATACTGGACGCAGCTGTAACACATGACATCGTCGATGACGGCTGAGCAGACTTGCTGGTAATGGCTGGACTGTCACTAACAGCTTTTGAAGCAGATCCTAAGAGTGGAACAGTGGACGATGATGAGACTGTCTTGGCACCAATGTTTTGCAACATCAAGGGTGAGAGCTTCTGTTGGGCACTGACGGGTGCTGACCTAGGAGTACTGATAATAAAGTAGCCTTCTGAAGTTCCCATTTTTTTCAGCAGGGACTGCAGCTGGTTAATGCCAGCTGGCGAAATGACTAGTTTTGGCTGGTTTGAATTTGCAGATTGTGAGGGCTCAGAAATCTGTTGGTTTCCTTTCGCATGGCCTGGTATTGAATTAGAGGCGTTGGATGAGAGGCCAGAGGAGATAATATTAGCTAGATTTCCGGCCATGGTGATGCTAGGGGGAGGAGAAATCTGGCCAGAATGATTAGACGGTGGGATAATGATACTTTTCCCTTCCTGCATCAACGACTTGGAAGGTGATTGGTTCATGTTTGCATTGTTGTCAGATAGACTAGTTGGGTGGTTGTATTGTGGCTGATCTGCCGACAAAGTTTTTGTGGTGGTGGTGGAGGAGGTTTTGGTTAGAAGACTGTTTGTTGGAAGTTTAAAACCAGGAGGCAATGGGTAGACAGCCAGTCGAACTGTTTCTGGAGTGACAGAGAATCAAAGCTTGGAGATTAGTTCATAAGACAATGTCACGTCTGACCGAAAAAGAATTTTTTTTTTTTTTTTTAATAAATCAATATATAAAAACTAAGAATGAAAAGAAAAAAAAAGGAGAGAAAAATAAATGTTTCAACAAAACCCCCCAAAAAACAAGAACGACAAATCAATACCAAAACTGTCTACTGTAAAAAGTACAGTGGAAATCTGACAAGTGGAAATCTAACAACATTTCTGGGAGTTACGTATGTTCCTGTTCCAATGTCTTGTGTATCACGAATATTTCACTAGAGATAAATAAAAGGGAAATGAAAACATGGATTGACAACATGCCTGCTGCCTGCTACTGATGTAAGTTGTTTTAATTTCAACAGTATGTATTGTTAAAACATATGTACAAAATTATGATATATTAAATTTTACATCTAACTACATTCAAGGTGACCAAAAATAAAAAAACCACTACCTATCAACACTTGAATAATAATGACAGTAATAGTAAAGCAATGTTTATTTGCTTTTACATCTAGATTGATGGGTTAACGAACTGACATGAGTCAAAATATCAGTTTGCTGGCTTCAAAATTGCTCAAGTTATGCAACAATGACAATTTTAAAAAAGAAAAATCAGACATTTTGGTAGAAGTGGATACAATTTTGAATTCTTACATAAATAGAGAGGTATATTTTGACTTTTGTTTGTGATATGAAGGGTTTAAATGACAAAACAAAGGAAAATTAATCTATGACTCATTCCGTCCTTCGCTATGAGTGATAACAGTAAAATAGAGTATATTAATTAGCCGCAATGATTGACAACTCCTTGGTCGAAACATCACAGTTTTGTGCTCTCAATCATTGAATCTAATTAACACATGCCTAATATTTTCAGTCATGTCAAAATAGCTTTGGCAGGTCATTATTACTATTGTATTTACGACAGTAATTGTAAAATACCTTGTTGCTGAGAACTTTTTGGAGCAAACGGGTCTTTGACCACCGTCAGCGGCATTCCAGGAACCATTGATCCAACTGGGGCCGGAGATATCAAGGGAGTCGATTTACTCATTTTATTTGAATCCAGACCGGGTACTGATGCAGGATGAGAAACTGAGACGCAGTACTTCGGCCCCATCTGGGTGTTGATAAGGACGGGATGCGAAAAGGGTAACGCTGATGATGTAGTGCTTGGGACAGATTTTACAGTAGTAGTAGTACCTTGCGTTGCATTAGAAACTCGACCTAACTTTAGTAAGCCAGGACCTGAGAGGGACGATGAGTATACGGTCGGGCTAGATGGCAATGTTGTTGTGGCTGACGATTGGCATTCAATGAAAACACTTGATAAAGAAGTTGGTGACATTTGTAGAGGAGTCGAATTTGACAAAGTCTGAGAGGTTTTTAAGACGCCTAAACCTGAACTTGAAGAAAAGACTGTTTCTCCGCCTGTTGAACTCATCGAATTTTCAGACCCTTCAAACTCCTGTTTCATGACTATGCATTGGTTATCTGATCCAGCATGAGGTTTGAGGGTAGTGAGTGTTGTTTGGGTTGTTTCTGGGCTAGCCGGCAGAACTGCGTTGAGTACAGGGGGCAGGATGACAATACCTGAACTACCAAGTGCTGACGGAGGAGTTGATATTTGGCTCTTGGTCGTGTGGATGGGAAGGTTGACGGCATTATTTGTCGACGTAACAATAAAAACAGGACGCACATTGACATCTGAACTCATCATGGTGGGTACTTTGGCATCTCTAGGTACCGTCAAACTGGGTCGAATACTAACATACCTTGACAAGCTCTGAGTTAAAGTTGAAGACGATTTTGCGGGATGTAGAGAAGTAAAATTGTTAGCCTTTGCGCCTGGTGAAAGAAATGGATGCGCAAGTGGTGGAGGGTTGATAGAATTTGGCAGACAAATGACAGCTGCTGCTTTGGAAAAACCAGAAACTGGCATTTTGTCATTGGTGGTGATGCTTTGTCTTTCAAAAGGTGATGGTGAAGCTGTATGACTGGAGGTCGGACAATTTGGTACGGAAACATTGGAAATATCAGCACTATTTTTGGACATATTAGACGTCGTGATTACTTGACTAGGACTGTTTATTGCTTGCTGGATTGATGTGGCGCATATCATGGTGGAAGAAGGGGGCGTCTTATTGGGGAGGGATAAATGTGATAGGACATTTGTACTCATAACAGTCTTTGGTTTCTCTTTATTCAAGACCACTTGATTTAAAACCTGATTAGAAGGTATAATGGACAGCGGAGAGGTTGCGTTTATGACATTACAGACATTGAGATTGCTCGAGTTCAGTCCGGCCGGTAGTCTGACAATTTGTATTGTGTTCATTGGCGTAGTTGAGGTTTGAGTCAACGTGACGGGAAATGGGACTCGAAAGACAGGATCTGGTTTTGGAGAGTGGATTAGTTGTGGACTTTTTACCTTGTTATCAATCTGACAAGGAGTTGAGGTTGTTATGACCATCGGTTCATCTCCCTGGCTGGACGAGGTAATGGCTGTGTGAGGAGATGAGGAATATGTGAATACTGTTTTCGTTGGTAGTCCATCTGCATGTATGTTGTGGATGGACGAATCGGAACAAGTTTGAGGGGAAAGTGCACTGGGATTCGATAGAAACATTGAAGACACGGGAGAATTATTTGTTTCAAAATAAGAATTTTTGACTGGTTGCTGAGGGAGCTGAGCAGAATGAATGAATGTAATCGGTCTGACACTAGCAGCTGCCTTAGGCCCTCTTCCTGGCTGAACATTGGTAGGGAGGTTATTGCAGGTGTTTTGACTTAATTTTACGACTTGATTGTCCAGCAGCATCCCGGGACCAATATTCTTCAAGGCACTCCTCACCCCGTTTGGTATCGATGGTGGGGCCAATTTGTAGTTTTTGCGACTAGAATATTTTTTTACATTTAACGTTGAAGGCTGTTGTTCTTCCTGGGATTTCTTTTTGGTGCTGACTTTCCTAGCCCTCCCATAGAACGAGGTGGAAGGGGTGATATGTCCGTGGCAACCGCTGGGCACCTTGGGTGACACAGAAGCTGATAGACTCTCCAGAAGTTGGAGGGAGGATTTTGACACAACAGGGATTTCTTTAGAAGTATCATTATCAAAACAAACTTTCTTGCCCCTCGCATCTGTTGAAAAATATATGACACAATATTATTATTATCACTCAAGATAGGAGCCAAATATATCAATCAAGAATCACAAAAAAGTAGAATTGTTTTAACTTTCATTTTGCAGATCAAGATAAAAGTATCACTGTCTCACAAAGGAGAAAACTCAATAATATAAACTTTTGACAAATTGCAACTATAAAACTGTAAACAACTCAAGATCATAATGTAGTATGAGTAACAGTGTAAGAACCATGTATAGAAGTGGAAAGATAGCACAGTGAAAGGAAAAAATACATGACCAGCATCCCCGGCTTGGGTGAGGTATGAAAATGAAAGACGGACTCTGAAAAGGTCACATTGATTTCAGGAAAGACAATTTGTTGCTCTGGATGCAAAGATGTCTCCCGCCAAAGGAGTAGCAATTGCTACGGACAAGCTTGCAACCAGAGCAAAGAAACTTGCATTTTCATTTTTTTAATTTAAAATTAAAAACCCAGCATTACGTTTTAAATTGTTTCAAAGCTGTACAACACACTTTCATCTTATATTTTATTCAATTCATTCAGATAGAGCAGCTTCATGCAGCAATACATCACTTCTTTGCTTTCTGTGTTAACTGAAAATTGACCACCAATACTTTCAATTACCTTTATTTACATTCGATGGTTCTTCCTCAACAGCATCTAAGGCAGACAACGTCCCTGCTGCAGCAAGATTCACAGCTTTTGTCAGCTGTTCTGCGCTGATAGCAGGAAAACTGTCACACATGACTTGTCTGATCTCTTATTTCAAGGTCTTGCATTTCTTCAGATAAGGATATAATATATATGGGGAAAATAAATAGAAAGGTAAAAGTCAGTGCATCATAATCATGTAAGAGTAAGACTTAACTTGATGACATGCCATGCATATTAATAATAATTAATATTGTCATGAATGAGAATGTATAAAAATCTAACCAGATTATTTGGTGGAGCAGTCTTTATTTTCCTAAATGAAATGAGTATGAAACTCTCTTCTGGCCTTGTATTATTGCAGCCAGGATTAGATCGTGGGGTTCACAGCCTAGATAAACTAGGTAGTGTTCCAGTCAAAGTGTCACTTCTTGATTCTCGATGGGAAAGCGAAAGGTCTTTTTATTTTATTGTATTCAAATTCAACATTGAAAAATAAAAATAATTACATCCATCTTCTAGACAAATTAATAGCAATTACCTCGACATGACAAAATAACATGGTTTCTTTCAAAACTGCTCATCGATTTTCAGCACCCAGATCAGTCCAAGTGGCTGTGAATAATAAATGGCAGTTGCACAGATCATAACACTGCTTCCATAGAGAGTCTCTAAGATACCCATAGAGTCCGTCTCAAAACAAACCTTACAATGATTTATTGTTTAATCTAGAGTTGTCTCTCTTGACATTATGCAGATTGGCATAACATTTTCGATATATAAATAATAATGAAGGCTGTAATTTGCGAAACAAAACTTCAGCATGAGTCATGAGACATTCTTCTTCCTCTTAATTTTTGTTCTTATTCTTTTCTTCATCTTATTTGTCTTCTTTATTTTCTTTTTTTGTTCAATGACTTTCATTTTTTTTGGTGGAAAACTGCCTTTCATTGAGCATCATTACGCGAAATATGGTTTCGGGTATGATTGGTGATGTTTTCTCGGTTTCAAAATACCCAATCTACAACATAAGATAAAATATTTATTTTTTTAAGAGAAAAATTGTCTCTATTTTTCCATTAAGAGCACTTTGTCTATAGGCTTTAGGGTATATTTTTTTTTAATTTAAGACCGAAATAAACCAACCGTAAGCTGCAGTGCTGCGCTTCAGAGCAGGCAATTGTTCATTTTCTTGCCCAAGGAATAAACACTAAACACTATGCCGAAAGCCAGACTTGAACCCCTCACCATTGACGTGGTTACATAGTATAATGCCTTAATCTCTCGGCAACCGCGGCCTCCACCAACTCTATTGGTCAAACAATTGCGATCTGATCTGGTCCACGTCGTCATCGAGGCTTCATTCACAAGGTTTTACCTCTGAGAGAAAATAGTGGGCATTTCATTCTCGGTTCTACATATTATTATGTATTACAAGCACAAACACAGGCGTGTGGGACTACTTTGAAAAGAATAAAACGTATGTAACTTAGAATGCTATAAGCGCTTTACATTTGCCGCGGAAAGGCAACAGAACATTCAACACTTAATACGCCACAACCAGGCTGTTATGCGCGAAAAACAATTTTCTGACAAGGACAACGCTGCGCTTATCTTATCGTGTCCCCTTTATACGGCAATAAGCAGTGTAGGGGCCAGCCATATGTCAAGCTCTGAAGGGTGCACATGACAAATATGTTAGCCATATGTGAGTGTTTGTGTGTGTGGGTGTGTGCGGGCGTGCGTGTGTGTGTGTGTATGTCTGTATGAATACCGGAGTAGACTCTTTGACTACAGGGTGGCGCTACCATTTAAACACATTTTTTACAAATATAAATTAATGTTATGATAAAATAGCAATGTCATTAACAAAATGTCAATAGCGGTGATACAGCGATGATTTGAATGTCTTCAGTTTTTGCTGTTGACTGTGGGGTCGACCAACACTCCAATCAGCAAAATTGTCAGCAGGAAGAATTAATATTTGCATGTATTTGTGTTGCGGGTAGATTTTTAAAATTTAATTTGACTGTGTGTTGTGTGAGACATAAGGACAGGAGGGGATTGCAATGAGATTGTTGATTATTTTGACGAGCAGAGACAGTTGTTGGTCTTTTCTCAATACTAACGGTTGCC
>JARDUL010273088.1:2627-14712 GCA_030265205.1 Dirona pellucida | reverse complement strand
TAGTGATTCAAAAACATAGTAAGATAGTGATTCAAAAACATAGTAAGTTAGTGATTCAAAAACATAGTAAGTTAGTGATTCAAAAACATAGTAAGTTAGCGATTCAAAAACTTAGTAAGATAGTGATTCAGTCCCAGTCAAATCCGGCCCGTCAGCCTTAAAGACGAGAGACTGACAGTACTAATACAGGCATCGGTTCCATTCCTGCTGCCGACAACCACTTCACAGATCAGTCTATTATTGTATAAGTGTCTGGCACTGCATTTATCCCATATCATTTATATGGCGTCGGTGGTGAGGTGGTCAAATTGCCGGCCTTGAGATCATGGGTACAAAATCTGTAAAATATTTCTATTCTCATAAATATATCTATTACACCTTTCTGTATAAGTAGTTAGGTTCAATTACTATGAATAAAATAGTTTTCATATTTCTTCTCTGAACAAGTTTTTCAGGCAAGCAGGGGAATAAATAGCCCACTGTACCCAAGGTATATGATAGGGCTGCCATCTTAAGGTCCCCTAACAAAATCAAGCCCTGGAACCATCTGGTTCGAATCGTCGTTTCAGGCCTGTCTAATATGCTAGAACATGATTAGCACAGCCTTCAAAGTCATTAGATCACACGAGCCCCTCCACCACAACAAGGTGGGTTCCACAGGAGGGGGCCTGTCTAATATGCTAGAACCTATTTTGAATAGTCCTCAAAGTCATTAAATCGCTTAGAGCCTGTTCAACGGGGTAAAGCGCTATAGAAATGCTATCTATTATTATTATTATTATCACACTAGCCCCTCTGCCACAACAAGTTCCATCGGAGGAGCATTCCAAAAACGCAAAACATAATCTTCAAGCTCACTTTTCTTCATCGTCATTTAGCTTGGCAGCTTTCTCCTTCTCAATTTCCATATTGTCTGCAACACGGGCCCTCTCTTCCTCTGCCTTTTCCAGTTCCATTTTTAATGTTCTCTCCTCAACCATCAGCTGTGTGAAAAGTAAAAAGCACATGAGATACACACACATCATAACGCTACACTCTGGTTTAGTTTACAGTCACAGATCTATCTTTAATCCTATTATTCACTGTCATTGTCGCAAGTAATCGTATTTATTGATTTCTCTTTAACGCAAACGTGGAAATTGAATCTGCCTTAGTAGCAAAATCCTCCCAGTTTCTTTCTTAGCCGAGAGAAATAAACACAAGGGCTATTACAGTAAAAAAGGATTTCAATAATAATAATAATAAAAACTAATCTGTTTTATTGAATCACAAGCATGTTTATCAAAAAAAATTACAAAATATTAAAGTCTGTGTTTTAATCCATGGGTACCTTTGTGCTGGGCACAAGTCTAACGCCTTCACACGGCTTATTTGGATTTGTCTTTCGGAAACTGATAACACATTCCTCTTTTTTTTTGGTCAAACTCATATACAACAGGAAAAATAATCGAACAAAAAAATTTCCACTGAAATGTAAAATAAATTAAAATATTATTGGTTTTGTTTTCTTCATTGCCCTAAGAGTAACGGTTAAAAAAATTGTGCTCATTCCCCCCCCCCCCCCCAAGTCCATCAATAATAATATTCTGACATTCTATCGTTGTCTGTCTAATTAGTGCCTTTGTCACGAGAGGTCACGTTTTGTAAAGGAGCCTTAGTATTTTCCCAATGACTCATCACCAGGCCAGGAACACTTTGAGAGATTCTCTCCTCGGGAGGGTTACCCACCTGTCTGAGTTCATCATCCAGTTCTCCCTCGTTTATAACTTCCTCCGAATAACCAAGTTTGTCAAGGAATTCTCTGGCAAGCAAAAGAAAAAGTAAAAAAAATAAATTAGTAACGATTAGTACCAGTAGTAAATTCAGGGTTCCCAGTGTCTGCTTTAAATTTTTTTTGACCTTTTCCAGACCCCTTAAGATTTTTTCCAGATCCAAATGTTGCGGCATTTCTTTACAATTGACACGATGTGATCTTTTACGCAGGGGTCTCAATTCAAAATGTTGAAAACCACTGAAATTTCGCCGACATGCGATTTTGAAAAGGCATAATATAACAACATCAGTAGTAAACCTTTTTTTTTCACCGTATGCAGGGAATTTCTGTGAAACTGAAACAAAATTATGTTTCACCACCATAGATCCACACATATTGTGATTGGATTATTTCAGCTGCATTTCTGATAGTGCACAGGCACATCAACTGCTCAAACTTAAAAGGTGGATAAAGACACTTTACTTTTTTTTACTTTGCACCCTATCAAAATATAGGAAAAGAAAACAAAAGTTTCTTTTATCCCACTTGCTAACATTAGGCATATAAGAGAAGAAATCAAACATGTGATATCAATCTAGAAAAAAATCACGTAATCATGGCTGAAGATCGCCTTAGACTAAGACAAGTCTCGTGTTCCTCATCATGAGAGGCTCGTGTGTCTAGATAAGACCACATGCGAGTGGGGCATAATAAATTCAGAATATTCGCGATTCATTTTCATTAGCAATGTTCATAACCACTGACGCTGAATTTAGGAAACAAGTCTACAAGCAGTCATTGGTTACTCATTGAAATTGCCGTTAGCGGGTGTTAAAAAAGGATGAAACACGGAAAAGAGAGGACGAAAGTAAACAAAACCACGTCACGAAACGGCATCTCTGAGTCTCAGACAGAATGGCTGAGGTCGAATTGTAATTTCCATTACACAGAATTTTGGTTAACTTCGGATAGAGCTACAATTTTAAATGCTACTACTGCTGGATGCATAGAATAAACTGCGGCAGATGAACCCCGGAGGCGGCCGACAAGATTAAGAGGGGAAAATGCCGCTACATACTGACATAAAATTCGTCTGCAGAAAAGCAAAATCACTGGCAATACCACTAGCTAATTAATGCTGTTGATGTGTCGAACGAGTATTAATAACTAGACGTCTAGACTATTTAAATAGCTGATCGTACCAATTGTATTCATACTTGTCTGTGATACCAACGGATCTCGAGTACTTTGCATTTTTATAAACAAAATACCGGAAACTTAAAAAACAATAATTCAAGTGATGAGACAAAACGAACTATTTCCACCCTCGGACCGCTCGCGTTCGCGCAGCTGAAAATGTATTTTTCCGCGGATCCAAGCGGATGGATTGTCGAAGGCCCATGGAAATTGCCCAAAACCACAAATAATTATTTCCCAGACCTTTCCTGACCCCAAGATGTTTTTCTTTAAATTCCTGACCGGGAAAAGACTTATGAAAATTCCCGATCTTTTCCCGACCCCCTGCAAACCCTGTAAATTGCAATAAATGTAATTCAAGCAATTGTACTTACTTGACTATATAATACTATATTTACTTCAGACTACAACAAAAATTAAATAAATGAAAATCAGCTCCCTGGGACAGAGAGAAAAAAACCCTTTTCAATCTGTTATATAGGCTGAAATAAATGGAGTTGTTTCATAGAAGAAGCAACCCAAAGAATCCCTTTCCTTCGACTTTCTTCACATTTAACGTTGTTTGTTTGTTCATTTATCGAGTCCACTTTATACTGCAGAAAGCAGTGTAGGGGCCAACCATATATCAAACAAAACTCTGAAGGGTAAAAACGACAAATCGGAAAAATATTCTCATCTAACAGGAATCCAATTCGGTACCTTCAGTGTCTGCGGCAGAACACAAATCATGAGACCACTGCATAAAATGGATTTAATCAAAAGATCAAAAAAACATGTTTTCCCTTACTTATATTCTTTACTTTCATCCTCTGCAAGCTTGAGCTGGAGATCTAAGGTGTCTAGGAGATGGTCTGTACACTCCTGTGTTGGAACAAAACAATAGGAAAAATTATTTACTTGATTTCTTCCCCCAACTTGAGCTTCCTTTTTTTTGGAAATGCCAGTGGAATAAGAGGCAACATATGTCAAATAAGTCGTGTCAATGTATTTTTTATAATTATATTAAACAGTAAATATATAAAGCGTTCAACTTCTACCTTTATATAATGACATGTTATAAAGCAATGCATGAGTAATAAAGTTAAAACTACAAAATATATATTTAAAAAAAGTGTTAAGCACCACTTTGTGATCAACCAGTGATAATAAATATTAATGAAATGGAAGAAATATTCTACTAAATTTCAATTTTAAGCATAGTAACAATTCATGAACATTGTAGCACACACACACTGCAGTACCTCACACAAAGGGTGATCTATTTCGGAATATCCAGACATCATGTCAAACAGCTGACCTGTGACCTGGAAAAAGGATAAATTGTGAATCAAAAAAACAAAACATCATCAGCAGAATTTTTGAATTTCTAAAGTACAATTTCAAGTTCATGAATTTAATTGGGCACTGCACCCTAATATCCTTTAAAAATCGTCATAAATGATATTCAATTATTGAGCTATAAAGAAACTAAAGAAATATTTTTCTCGTTGTGACAAGCTCTACAATGCTATTGTGGTCTCAGAGAGCATATATTTAGACTTGGAAAATTGATCTGTGGTATCTATCATCATGTAATTGAAAATACCATTCTCCTGAAGTGAAACACGACTTAATCTCTCTGCCATCGTGGATCCATATTATAATCATTACCTTGGCTCTTATGCTCATGGTCCCCACACTCCCTGGACCACAGTCTCCCACCAAGGTAAAGTCATTCGACTCTTCAAATCTGAAAACAATGAGATGAAACTATCAATGCTACATCATGTACAAGCATTGATACATAACAAGATCTACTGGATCAAGTATGATGCCATGGTTTTTGAAGGATGTATGAAGATCAATAACATTATTGTTACCACTATATGAATAAAATAAACTAGGCATTGTTTAACAAAAGTTATAGAAGGTCTTTCCAGTAATTTTGCTCTTCTTGAATGCATCACAGCATTTATTAAAAAAATTATTCTTGTGGAAAAGAAGTGTTTAGATGACAAAAAAATATTCTTTTTGCCAATAATCTACAATTATAATAGATTAACTGTTTAAAATAAGAAGTCTATCTATTTAAAAATGAGGTGACATGTTGTACTTACCCTCCTCTAGGGACAAATGTTTGGCTGAACCCTTCTGCTTCTTCATAAGGGTCTTCCTATAAAAAATAAAATTCATAAACAAAATGACAGGTTTTTATCAAGAACAAAATCAAATGAATTAATTCATATAATCTTAAAACTTCACTACTACTTCTAAAACAAAACAACACTAACTCTAATAAAAATAATTCAACTTTAACTTCATGAACCAAACAATATATATTCAACCTTTTTGTCAAAATAAATCAACAATACTCACGCCTCGTGGGATGAGCTGTAAGCTTTCTTCCATGTCAGATATGTTTGCCAGTGGCTCTGTAATAAAACAAGCAACAAAAAAATAGTTTATTTCTTTTTAAAGAGGGAATAAAAATAATTAAATCATTTATGATGTATTCCAATTTCAATATAATATTATATAATCTATAAATAAGTGTCATTGTAAAAAAAAAGGTTTCTTAAACTTAAAGCTAACTTCAGCTCAATGGCGGTGGGTAGAGGCGAGGTGGCCGAGTGGTTAGGACAGCGGACTCTCATGGCGAAGATCATGGGTTTGAATCCTATCCCAGGCACTTCGTTGTTTTTCTTGGGCAAGAAACTTTACCCCAATTGCCTCACTCGACCAAGGCCAAGGTGTAAAAATGGGTACCAGCTTATACTTTATTACTTATACTTATAGTTAGACTAATACTATTTATTATAGTAGTAATAGTAGTATTAGTATAGCTGGGGAAGTAATCTGCGATAGAAGACCAGTACCTATCCAAAAACCCAGAAGTGGGACGTAGTGTCACTCTGTCCGCTTCACGCTACGGAACCCTCAAGTATCATAATCATATGATCTATTATTAATATAATAATTATAAATTATAATGAGAGTGAGAGTGAGAGTGAGAGTGAGAGTGAGGAGAGGGGAATTGAATATATATGAGTATGATGAGTATGAGTATGAAGTATAGTATGGACCATGGAGAATGGAGTCAATGATGAGAGTGAGAGGTGTCTTGGTACTTGATTTCATTGTAGCTGAAGTCTATGTTTGGTACTTAAATTATCAATTAATCTTGTAAGAAGTCATCTTTAAAAAGCCACACGTCTGTTTTATATAATATAATTATTTGATTGATCAGTGCATCACTTGCTTGACACCCACCTGTTAATTCTTTGAATAAATCGCGAGACATCTCACTGAAACTTGAGTCGAGTTTCAGCGGTAGATTGCATTGCTGACAAAGGAAATGGACACGGGTCATGCCTGACTTTCCTTGCTCAACTCGATTGGATGTCATCATTGTTAATTTGAAGACTTAAACTTAGAAAGAGAATCAATTAGAATCAATTATATTTCATAGATTATAGATTTGAGAGTCGACAAGTCTAACACTAACAACAATAATAATAGTAGTAGTAGCCTGTAATAGTAAACAACTCTTGCGGATAGTAAAAAACCTTCACCAGAAAGAAAACGAAATGCGCAACTATGAAAATAGGAAGCCAACACAAAACATTGATTAGGACGCCAAAATATTTCTACGATGTTTCTAAACAGCCTAAAATGCATAAAATCAAGTTATTTACGTACCATTGAGCTGTTATACTGTTCATTATTTCATATTTTGATACTTATCTTTTTCTTTTTTACAAAAATAGATACCTAAAACAGAAACTCCCGTGTAATAAACCCCCCGTGTTATTTATGTGAGTGCTTTCCCTTGTGTTTTTGTCGTAAGCATTGAGCATGATTTTTAATGATTTTGGTAATTTTGGCATATTATTGGTAAACTAGATTAGCAAGGTAACAATGGCAATAATGGTGATGTCGATGTGTCTGAAAAAATGATACCAAAACGTGTGGCCTCACCCCCTATCAATCTCTATCTATCTCTCCTGCTTTTTCACCATCCGCCTTCAAATTCAAACAGAAATGTGTTTGACTTAAACATCTGTCATCATTTTTCTGGCAATGTCGCAATATTAATATTAATATTGAAATTGAATCATATTCATATTATTATTATATAGTAATATTGGCAATTGGTCGGTCGTTTGGGTTTGTGCCTAGTTATGTGTCTTGTTGTGACATCATGATACGATCATCGCTCATGATATACAAAATGTATTTAGTTTTAGTTTTAAGTGAATAACCTTCAAAGGAATTGGAGTGCTCCATGGCCGAAATGGGCACGGGCCATCCATGGCCGAAGTCATCGCCTGTTTTTTTTACCTCGACCTCATCGCCAGCTTTGTCTTCTACCTCTACTTCTACCTCTTTGAAACCATCCACCAATGGCAATGGCCAATGTCCAATTTAAACTTCGTCCAAGTAGTCAAGGGGTAGAGATTGTCACTTACTTGATTACGTATAAATAGTATATTATGATTTTTTTTATCACTCTATACTATATTAATATTACATAGTCTACCTTATATGTAGTCTATTTGTTATCATTGGCTCAGACCAAAGAAAGTTCTTTCAGTGCAATTTTTTCTTAAAAATTGTTTGGTCATTGACCTGACTTAAAAAAATTATATGACTGGAAGAATCTATATCTCTATCTATATATAAATATTAGGCCTATTTATTATATATAAATTCTTCCAGTCATACAATTTTTTTTTTAAAGATTCTGTTTGTCCACTCTTTTACCATGTTTCATTTTACTATCTAAAAATCTTGTTTCTTTTCATATTTTTTTTTCAGTGTCAAAGAATAACAAGGAATAGCCCAACCAGCCTAGCAGACAGAAACCATGGCCAGTCTTTTGCTGGCGTACATACTCTGGTTGTTTGGTGGGGCTTTCGGCCTCCACCATCTCTATCTGGGTCGGACATACCATGCCTTTGTCTGGTATTCGACACTAGGAGGAGTGTTCGGTCTTGGATGGATCAGAGAACTCTGGCGACTCCCTGACTACGTCCGGAGCAGCAATGCCAATAAAGAATACCAAAAGCGCCAGCTCCACCGCATAGGACTCAACCCGTCTCCTAATAGTGGCATTCCGAGGTTAATCGGAATGTATGTCATGGGCTTCCTCGTCAGCTCGGTTTTGTGTGGGGTGTTGCCAATCTATGATGAAAACACGCCAGGGTATTTGTTGCTCAGAATGTGTTCTATCAGCCTTGTGCTAGTCGGCAGCAGTTTAGGTGATTATTTGTTTGCTCTTTTATAATAATTGATGATATCACTCTATTGTTTATTATTTTTTGTTGTTGTGATGGCTTATTTTTATATATAGACATAGAGATATTTAAAAAAAGTCAATATAGTTAATATATGTCTAATTCCTTACTTTTACGCCTCCATTGTTTTGAGAATATATGATTAGTGCTGGACTCATTAATATAAAAGAATTAACGTAACAATTTCAATGGAATATATTATTACCAATGCATTGGAAGGAAAATAGTTTAGAAAATGGGAACAAGAGACAAGGAGTATAATAATATTATGTTAAGGAAACAAAAAAAATAATTTTATGATGTCCCAAAAATAAGGTGTATACTCATAGATTCCCTCTCGCTTCTTGTACGTTTCAGGTGCTTACATTGTGGGTAATGTTGGAGACTTACAATGTACATGGAAATGTCCCGTAGTCGGAGCTTTGTTATCCACTCCTTGGCTCATTCTAAGTCCTGCAAATATCACAGTGGCAGCACTGCTATCAACCA
This sequence comes from Dirona pellucida, assembly GCA_030265205.1. Classification (NCBI taxonomy): domain Eukaryota; kingdom Metazoa; phylum Mollusca; class Gastropoda; order Nudibranchia; family Dironidae; genus Dirona; species Dirona pellucida. Next base: position 5,997 of record JARDUL010273088.1, on the reverse strand, counting down.
TGATAACATGGTTGAAGGGCCTGTGCTGGAAACGCATAGCGCCTCTCAAGAACAATCGACTCTCAAAATGCGGTAAATTCCTGGTTCTGACTGCCTTATGGACATCTTTACTGTGTTACGGCTTGTATTTCAACACCAGTGTCAGCTTTGAAGGAGAAGAGCGGATTCCGTTGAGGGTTGTCATCCAAAACTTCTTTGCTTCGTCTGCATGGCAAACAACAAAGGATTCATTCTATCGACTGTGGCAGGCATTCATAAACGATGGCTGGGACCATGCATACAACGATGCCTTTGAAGTTTTTGATTTCTCTGGGGAGGTGCATGCTTTAAATGTGAGTAAACAGAAAGATGTTGCAGTGTGCATAGATAAAGAGATAATTTAATAATGTTGCTCTTTTGTAACAAGTTTCTATACTCTGATGAAGTAGACAAAGTTCTTATAATATATATGGTTTATCAAGGTCTCATTTATATGAGAAGTGAAAAACAAAGGACATACAAAGTCCTAGATAACTATGGTGCTATGGTTATTATAAACAACTCAGTACGTTGGTGATGATTAATTTAAAAAAAAGAGAAAGACAGCACACAAATCGAGTAATGGACTACTACAGTATGCTCACTGATTATGATCTCGAGCCATATATTATACATGATATAAAACCTGTCAAACCCACACATCATGTATGTTTTTTGCCAGTATGCTATATTTCTCGTCTTTTATCAGTTATGCTGATTAAAAGATGCAGGGAAGGACAGACATAGAATAGAAATAGAAGTGACAGTACTGCCAATTGTCTGGGCAACGATGGCCATTTAGACACTGACTCAACACGATGGTGGATATTGGTATTATGTATGTAATTTTTGCCATCATTTTAAGTTTTGTTTTGTTTTGATTTTTGTACAAAAATAAATGAAGAAAAGGAGCCACCTGGAATGGCAGAGAGGTAGTGAGTTGGTTTTCTGTTCCCAGCAAGGTGGTGTTGCCGTGGCAGGCATGATTTCCCATGGTCGACGGAAATATATTTTCTATTCCTGTTCTTATCTCTCACTGGCACTGTAACATTATCCTGTTATCATTCTGTCTGTAGTACAATAGTTGGGCCACTTTGATTTTGTTGTTTGCTGCTTTTTCTAAATTCCAATCGGTTTAGAGCATTCACGGCACTCAACTCAAATATTTGCAAAACAATGGTGATGTCAACCAAAGGATCCAAGAAGTGAAGTCTGCATGCAGATGGCCTGAATACCATGCACATATTATTAATTCTTGATAACTTGAGTTGTGAACTAGTGGCGTCAGGAAGTTTAGGACAAGCTGGTGATCAACCGTCATAATTTAGAACTTTAGATGGCAGCTTAAACGTACAGCATATTTTTTCAATATTACCTACATTCTGGCTTTGACGGTGTATATCAACTCTTCAACTTTATTTCTTTCATCGCCAGATCATTGGTTTGGCCAGAAATGCCACCCAGGAGGAGATAACCAAGCATTGCCGAAAGATGTCTGGCAAGTTCCACCCTGACCGTTTCAGGACGGAGTCAGAAAAAGAAAAGGCACAGTCGAGGTTCATCGAAATCCAAGATGCGTGCGGCACCCTCTCCAAGCATCGGTCGAAAGGTTCAGGCAGTCATCAGGAACGCAATAGCTGATGAGTCGATTCACCTCTTTAGAATGATTTTCTAATCTTTTCTTGTATTTTTATTTGTTTAAAAAAAAAAAAAAAAAAAAATTCTTCTAGTAAGTTTTACACAATAATAATTTTTTTTTTAATAAGAGCATAATACTTAAATTCACATGGATTCAACATAGTATTATATTTTGGTAGATTACGACGAATTGAAAAATAAATTTGAAATGTTGAACGACAGACATATGTATACACGTATAATGAATGACAGCTCACATGCAAGGCACAATGATTTCATACTGATGTCTTCCTCAAATTCATTACCTAAACTCTCATATTTTTCCATGACACCAGTTTTGTATTTAATGCGACTCTCAACTGATTCACCACATATATTGGAGTATCACTATAAAGTAACATGGTTTTCTTGTTTGTTTTTTTATTTTTTGCTAAAGATCTGAGATTTTCACAATCCTACAGTATTTTCATGTCTTTATTTATTGCCATATATTCTATTTTACTATAAATATATGACATGTTAAATTAAATGTGGTAGTAAATTATAATTTCTGTTTATATACCTACAATAATTTTCTTTGATTTGGAATTTATTGAGATCAGATATATGACGCCATTCGCTCAAGATGACTTTTTAAAAGTCAATCTTTGTATTTATCACGGGGGTTCTTGTTTGTGTGATTATTCATGTGGTGTTTTTTTGTTTTGTTTTTGTTTTTTTGTTTCGTCTTCCTCAGCCATATCCCTTCTTATTTTTATCTTCTTGACGTTGCCAACAAGTCAACAGAACCCATTGTTGTAGAGTCTATCAGATGTCAATGAGATGTAGGAGTCAGAGATACCATATTTCGTGAAATTTCCGGAAAGTAGATATATGGTTTTGGGTTTTTTTAATGTAGGGGAAGCCACGGTATTGTGAAATGCCGTTGCATAAAAAGTTCAAGGACATTTTGACAAGAGTCTAGTGGCATCTCATCTCTGATGAGTGTTACTGCTATTGTCCAGTTACTTATTTACAGGGTAATTTGTGGTAGATGAACCGTCTATTTTCTATGCAATTTTCATTTTCTATTTGTTTATTATCATACTTATATAATCAAGAAACAGATGTTTTATTGGTATTTATTTATTCATTGCAGGATAATTCATGTTTCTACCTTAGGCATGTTACTTGGAGATGTAATGTAAGGGTTTTCTCTTGTGGCATGTTGGTCATGATTGACGAGGCCGGAGGTGGTTGATTTGATGAGATATTACTTAACGTCAGCTCTCTAGATATCAGGGATTTTGTTTGGGGTTATATTTTCATCTATTTATTCAGGGACTGGATATGACGACATATATCAGAGGGCTGGCATTCAGTGGGATTTCAATAAGCTCTCTTGTGAAGAAGATAAAGATTTTTCCCCTAAAAATTATATATATATTTATCTTGATACAGATTTTTCTTTTCAAGGGAATGTCAGGTCTGGCTATGTGGGTTAAATGATGGTTGTGTTATCATGGTTAATTGTGGATGGCTGTCGAAAGTTCCGTCTTAATAGTTTTTTAGTTCCATTTTCACCATCATGAGAAATATGATGTAGTCATGACAAGTTATTATAGTTGGTAAGACTGTTGTATCAGGACAAAGATTACATTTTTTAAGGGCGAAATCCTTTTCAGTTATTGAATTTTGGTTCTTCCATGACAACCTTGCCGGGGCTTCCAAGGGC
>JARDUL010272866.1:0-14719 GCA_030265205.1 Dirona pellucida | reverse complement strand
ACAGAGTTATCCAACATGCTCATTTGATGACAGAGTTATCCAACATGCTCATTTGATGACAGAGTTATCCAACATGCTCATTTGATGACAGAGTTATCCAACATGCTCATTTGATGACAGAGTTATCCAACATGCTCATTTCATGACAGAGTTGCGTGGGATCGAACAAAATGAATTTCTATATATTCCTTATTGTCTATCTGACGTATTCACTTTTACGACTCCGACAGTATCTTTCATGGACAAATGGGTATTTTAACATGATAAAAATGTCCACTTATCTGTCACACGATCTCTTCACTTTTTCTTGTTATATCTAGCAGTCAGAGAGTTCTGCAAATTTGCTTTCTACCCGTGTAGACACAAAGACAGAGAGCAATCACAATAGATGCACGGAGAGCAGATGACAAAGCATACAGCGTCAAGATGATTTCCACCTGAAGTTGAAGCATGATATGGTCAGCCCCTAACACACCACCAGGCAAATTCACTTTCAAAAAAATAAATGAGTAAATAAAATTCCCTTCATTCATCCGAGGGGTAAATTCCGAGGTTAGACCGGAATAACACAGGCGTCCGCTGCAGTGCAGCGCCGCAAAGTAGGATCAAGGTCTTGAGAAAAAAATTCAGTGCTTCCACCGGGCTTTGAACCCACGACCTCTCGAACCAAAGGCAAGTGACTTAGCCACTGCGCCACGGGCTCCCCACTTGCTCAGTTTTTCTATACTTTTAGCTTTGTTAGCGTGGACGGACAGGACAATGTCAGATAACTGGCAGTAGACTACAGACACGCACAGCCTTAGTGTTGCCTGCATCTATGTAAAATCACACTTTGAAAATGTTACCTTTTATCATACTTTTCTTTTTCTTTTATAGCTTCAATATGCCCTCCCTCTGTATGCATAGATATGACGGTTATTCATTGCAGGTTTAAACTCTTTTCAATCCCCAGCTCCAACCAGCTACAGCTTTTTACCAGAATCCAGCTGTCTCAGAGGCATTGTGGACTACCTCATCAAAGCTGGGAGACTTGGTAAATGGTTGAACGAGAATATATACAAATATGTCAAACCGATTTTATGCGTTCTATTAACTGCCACGGATCAAAATTATAATGTCCACACATTATGTATTGCTGAACTGTCTAGGTCCATAAGTTAGGACAAACATGCGATCAGCCCTCAGTTTCCAGATACCTTCGGTGGAACCTTGTTCAGCATAACGTTTAGTGTTCATCGTATTCTAAGTGTTTACGTTGTTGTTGTTTCTCCATAATATACAGAAACTTGGGGCCTTTGCCAACAATGTTATGTTTTAGGTTGTCGTTGGATGAAATTGGATTTTATTATTTTGTAACGTGGTGAGGCTGCTGGAAGCCAGGTAAAAGATAAAAAAATAGTGGTATATATATGACACAAGCTTCTATTATTGACAATGAACAGTAAATAACATTTCAGGTTTCCCCTTCATCAAAAAAACATTTTCATGGTATGTTTTTTTTTTATAAAGGGGAAACCCAAAACATTATTGACTGTTCATTGTCAATAACAGAGGCTGATTTTATCATTCGTGACATTATATTCATCATATTGCAATCTTCCTATAGGTCCTGAGTCTGTTCCCCCACACCAAGTATTGGTAGCTCTTCGTTGTCTGGATGTGAGGAAAGCACTTCCACCAATCAACTGGCCTGGTCTCCTCTCTCCCTTTATGAGAATGGGCTTTGGTAATAAGGAGTATTTCTATAGCTTTGAATGTCAAATATTCTATAATACTTTTGTTGCATTTTACCTTAGGTTCCACCAAGTCAATTAAAAACTTACAAATAGTGTTGCCTCTACATCTATTTCTATAAATGTGTTATAGGGATTTAAACACTTTTGTTATCAGTAATGCTCAATTGCCAAGCTTTTGTGGAAATGAAAATAAGAGAATTTTCACTTTCTATCATTTTTTTCAAAAGCTGAAAATGTTTAATTAGCTTATACTTATAACGTCCATTGGCTGCTCGTGGATCATTTTGACACCCTCTGTCCCAATGCTTTGTCTTGATTCCCTACTCGTGGAAACAACTGTACATGCATTTAGTTTATGTTGTAAATGGTTCTTTTAAAAAAATGATTTTTGCATAAATTGTTTTCACATTTTTTTTAAATTCTTAACAGGGACTGAAGTGAAGACGATGGCTTTAAAAATAGCAGCCAATCAGATGGGCTCCTCGCCAACGGCTACCATGTTTCTGACCTCATGGCTGACCCCTCCTCTATTCCATTCCTTGACGGTAAGAATTCCTCTGGTCTGGTTGGCTCTGAAGTGGTTGATGATAGGATAAGTATACACGGCTACCACATCCAGACAAAACTAAATGAGTCCAAATTTTACTTTTTGAATGACTTAAAGAGTGACCTGAGGTATCATTGAATATTACATTATCATCCATTCACTCTTTGCCTCTTTGGTAATTTCCACAGTTTCTATAGCGCTTGGGGTGAACACCTGAGGCTACAATACCATGTTGTCTGGTTCAGATATGAGTAATATTGAACAATGTATTACTTATTGTACCAAAAATGGTTTATTGGCACATTGGGCTGACCCCCTGCTTACCTTAAAAATCTTGATCCATAGATTTTCCAGCTCTTTATCAGGCCATGTGTACCAGTAGGGCACAGACTTGCAATTAACCTGGATTCATTTGTATCTGGGTCTTCACATCGATGCCTTCTGCCTTGTACACTGTCCTCAGCCAGACACACAGCTGGCCCCTACACTGTCCTCAGCCAGACACACAGCTGGCCCCTACACTGTCCTCAGCCAGACACACAGCTGGCCCCTACACTGTCCTCAGCCAGACACACAGCTGGCCCCTACACTGTTTAATCACGGTTCTAAAAGGAACTGATAACAAATAAAATCTATTCACTCTTGAGGTTTGTGTCCATAATTTTGTTACGTCTGTAATTTCACCATTTCATGATATTATCATCCTCTTTCTCTTTATTAGCCCGAGACCCAAAGCACCATGCACAGACATATGCCAGATTTAATACGATCCTGGTCACCCAGCACGTTGAAGACCTACTTGGATCGGTGTTGTATGTCTGCCTTTACCGACACCAACAACGTCATCCTGCAGCTGTCCGTTTTACACGGCCTGAAAGATGGTCTGGCTTTGAAAGATCCCCCAGCCTCTGTCACTATGCTTCTCAACGAGGCGGTTGGTGGTCTGTACTACTGTTTGCCTGCAAATGCCAATGTAAGCGATGAGAGTTTAATATTTGTACATTCGTAACCTTGCCTTTTTGGTAAAATTCCCACAGTTTCTATAACTGTTGGATGAACACCTGAGGCTACAATACCATGTTGCCTGGTACTGATATGAGTAATATTGAACAGTGTATTGCTTCTTGTACCAAACAAGGTTTGTTGGCATAGTAGGCATATCCCCTGCTTGCCTTCAAAATCTTGATCCATAGATTTTCCAGATCTGTATTAGGCCATATGTACTAGAAGGGTGGAGACTTGCACTTAGCCTGGATACGTTTTACCTGGGTCTGCCTTGTACACCGTCCTCGGCCAGACACAGAGCTGGTCCCTACACTATTTAATCACGGTAATACAGGGAACAGATAACAAACAATCATTCATAACCAGATGAGGAGTCAATGACCTTCTATATGTACACCCATCTGATTTGTTGTATCATCTCCCCATTGCTACTACTGCTATGTGGTGGTGCTGAAACCATCCACATGTTCAGACCTGAATGGTGCAACAACAGGACATCCACATTCAATATGGACCAAACTTATATTTTAAAAAGATCCCCATACACATGCCCTGGCCATCACAATTTGCTAACTACAGGAATAGGAATTCTATGGATCAATAATTTGGGACAAGTAGGTGATCAGCCCACAGCTGCCAGCCACCTTTAATGACTCCATTAGGGATACGCTGTTTAGTATTATTCAAACTTACTCAAGAGACCTTAGATTTCACATACAAGCTGCAGCAGCTTCCTCGTGTTATAAGTGGGTGTGGAGTCCACAGCAACTGTATCAAATTAATGTTGTTCACAGCATGGCAGTTTGAGCAGTTCCTGAAAATAATCCAACTTATTTCACATCTAAATTCATGAGCTTCTAGCATCTGGTGGGATTACCCTTTAAGAGGCGTGTCCTATGATTGGTTCTTATCAAATAATTATCATTCACTTCCTCAGAAACAACTCCTGGCTGCAATGGCCGAATGCCTGGGTGAGGCCGCCGACGACATTTTGGATTCAATCATTGCCGCTGATTTTGCTGATTTGTCCTCCGTCATGAAAGGATCTTTTGTCAGATGTCATCTTGTTGCCATCGGCAGGCAACCCCTTTCCTTACTCAATTACATGATTGACGCTTCTTTTAACACAGATTTCTGGTGAGTGGGTGAAGAGATCACAGACTCATCTATATTATCATTTTATTTTTCATAGCTTTTAACGAGTATTGTTTTTTAATCATCATAAATGAGTTTAGATTTGTTTTTGTGATTGCAGACAAATCATTAACTGCTTTATGTGAGTATTACATTTACCAGAACATACAATCAACAGATTTTCATTGTATGTCATGATTGTATCTGAGACACCAGTCGGTTTAGTGTAAATTTGTTGTTGTTGCTGCATTGTAATGTTGGTGTTTCATAAAGGCTGTTGTATTTTGTGTTATTGTTCTAGGCATGAAGGCTTGATATCAGGGCTACTATCGCATTGCCTGGCAACGTTTTGCAAAAATGATGGACCAGGCACACTGTCTAATAGGCAAGTTTGGTTGTCGGAGTTTTTGGGCCACACACGCAGCGTGGTGACAGGAGCCATGCCTCTAGCAGACACTGCACCCCCCATGCCAAAGGTAGGGACACAGGTTATTTAATGGTTAAATCTTTCAAATATTTTACGACCCATGGAGCCAGAGATTATCCTAGTTTTAAAAGTCTCAAGTTAGTGTTTCCAACAAGCACAGTGGGTTGATCCCCTGCTTGTCTTAAAAATCTTGATCCATAGATTTTTCAGCTCTGTATCAGGCCATGTGTACTAGTAGGGCAGAGACTTGCACTTAGCCAGGATACATTTGTATCTGGGTCTGCACATCAATGCCTTCCGTCTTATACACTGTCCTCGGCCAGATACAGAGTTAGTGTATCCCTAGCTTTATTTCTCTGGGCCACGCATTTGGAATAGAAATTTACTGGAATAGCACAAGATTGTATCTTACAAATAAATCCAAAAAAGCCAATGCTACTCGGGCACACACTGAGAAGACTAAGGACTAGTATAAGCAGAATGGCTTTGAGATGGAACCCAGAAGGAAAGAGGAAGAGGGGAAGACCAAGAGCAACGTAGAGGAAAGAGATGGAGACAGAAGTCAAGATAATGGGAAAGTTATGTCACAGCTGGAGAAGGAAGCACAGGACAGGCCCTGGTGGAGAGATGCTGCCTGATGGCCCATTCTCCCTAGGGAGTTGAAAAGATAAGAGGGAGGTTGCTACTCTGTTCAATACATTGCATGCAGAGCAAGATCAAGTCTTAAAAAATCGTCAGGTTTACTATTCTATGAGGAATAATTTGATGATAAGCACCATTTTTTGGTGTTAACAAGATTTTTGTTACTCATATTCATATTATTTTATTGACAAATTGAATGACAAAATCAACTTACATTTGATATCTTCAACATTTTAATTTTCAGGTTGTTCATCACATCATATCTCTGGTGACCATTGCTGTCCTGACCTTGACTTTTCCTAACTACAGTGGCCTTGACCTTCTTGGACTTGACCTTGGTTTGTTTTCAGAGCAACAGCAATCGGCTGCTTCTGAAATTGAGGATGGGAGTGCCATAGCCGATTCTGTGTGTTTTCCAAGGTTGTTCCAGCATATCTCCAAGATGCTGCCCTCAGTCTTGTACGTCTTAGAAAACAAGACATGGACCTCTCTGTGTCCCAAGGTTTGTCATGTTTTGTCTGCTATAAAATCAATTCAACTTTTGTTCTTGGAGGCTTGACAGAGAATCGCATACTTTAATTGACTTATTCTCATCAATTCCTAATTGCGTCAACTCAGCTTGTCTTTTTTTTTTTTTCTCAGCACTTTATGACCATAAATCTTACCAATAAGAATGAGGACTGCTAGAAGCTAAAAAATCTGAATGATAAGAATGCAAAATAAAGAGAATCAAATAGCTTCAAGTGTGAAACGACTAACAAAACATACTCATTTCTGACTTTGACCAGAACACACAGCTCTGAGACTACCGATTTCACCAGCATTTTGGAGTTTTCTGTGTTTGTTAGCTGATGAAGGGGAGACCTGAAACTTTCTATGTTTTGTTATTTGTTTTGCCCAAGAAGCTATACTGTTCTCTTACCAAACCAACCTACTTTTCCTCCATTTTACTTTAATCATTTCCTGCTACTCTTCTTGCTTATAATTTTTGTTCTGCTTTTTGTTGTTTTGTTTAATTTGTTTTGGTTTTTTCTCAAACATTTTTTGAGTCAATAATTTTGCCTTGAATTTCATTGTGTATCTGCAAAGGGTATGTTTGGCAGTTTGGTTTTTTTTCATCCAAAATGATCTAAAATGGTACAAACACATGAATAAACAGGAGCAGAGGATGATCTAAAATGGAACAAACACATGAAGAAACAGGAGCAGAGACAAGCAGCGCATTTCACCACCGACCTCCGATCTAGGGAACCAGAATGCGTGACCCAGGCTCTGGATTGTCTACAATGGAAGCCGCTAGAAACATTTCCATAACATCATTAACAGTCACAACACAATGATCAGAATACCGCCACTTTACAGCTCAGTCAAATAGATATTCTACAAGACCATATCACAGCAGCAAATTCGTAATACCTCACACAAGGACAAATACATACAAACACAGCTTCTTTCCACGCACAATCACAGATTGGAACAATCTCCCCAATAATAATCAGCAGTTCGTCTTTGGAAGCCTTTAAAAATGCGCTAAATTAAATTAAATGTGCTGTACGATGTTGATCTGTATGGAACATATTTGCAATAATGGGCAGACATGCCTTTTGCATCTTAAAGAAAGAAGAAGAATAGAATCACTTGTACTTGTGCTAACTCCATCCTCATTTTTTTTTTCCTGACAGATGATAGACTGGCTGACCACTGTCATCAACCTCAATGAAACAGCTGGTGACGACAAGAATGATTTGATTGGTGAGTCATCTTGCAAAGGAAATATCATGATAAAATGTACAGGCATTTAAAGTATGTAATCTTACATAAACTGTATAATATTAATATAGTAGGGTATATGGTTTGGTATGGTAGGAAAGTTTTTAAGTGTGGGTCAGCAACAATCAGCCTGCATGCCGGACAAGGTCTATGGTTAGTTCATGACTCGCCTGCATGCTCAACTCTTCAAACTCATATATTTCCATATTTACAGCATGTTATGCTATGTTGTGGGTTTGTTTCTGGCTCACTGACCGCTGATCAAGCAAGATCAGTTACAAAAATGTTTTTGATTCCTGCACTATCATCACAAATTGATAAAACAAAACAAAAAAACAATATTGTTTTGAAATATGTGAGAATCTCTCTGTCTCTTTAGTACAACGTTGCTCCTTTTCTTAGTGAGAGTGTTCAGTTTTAGCCACAGAATGAGATTCTATTTTTATGCAATACACAAGACCAGTTCTTGAATGCATTGACCATAGTTTATGATAATTGTTGCATCTTGTTATTATCTTAACACAGCAAATTTTGTTCAATGTTTCTCATTTCAGATGCCCTCACGTCCTTGAGGCATTGTCAGGACTTTAAGCAAGCCTCTGTCTGGTCCAACGCAGTTATGATTGCGTTTAGTTAAACTAAAAAGTCATCCGTATCCGTATCGCTGTCTGAACCTCTTGGTGCTTGATCATTTCCTTTTTTTAGTTATCCATAATTGTTCAGCAGCTTTTTTTAATATGAAAAAACCTTCAATCTAAATTTAATACAGTGGAGTCTACATGACAAAATTGCTTAAGATAGAAACTCATTTCAAATAAGCTTGATAATTCTTATACCAGTCATATTATTTTTTCCTCCCCTGCCAGACATCATTATTGAAAGGCAGATCATATTACATATAACGTATGCAGTGTTGTGGGAATGCCGCAATCTAAGCCAGATGATTAGAAATTAATTGCAAAGTTGACACAGGTATTGTTGATCCAACAATTTTCTCTTCCACTGCTGCCTTCTTCTCTCTCTCAAGGCTGACACTGATGCTGTATTTGACACATTCTGCCCAGCTTGGTGTCAGCCTCACTTGCTTTATAACAAGATCGGATTGTAGATTTTCAACACACACTTTCACTCATTCTCTACAACACACACACACAATAAGTGTTGTCTGAAAAGTACTAACATTAACATTTCTTTCATGAACATGGATGACATAAAGATTGCTGACGATTCTACTACGCATTTGCCTGACCTCTGCACGTTTACATTCCGCTGACTCCATTGTGCTCTGTATCATTTTTTCCCTAGTCCCTATTTGGCTTACATTACAGGCCTGGCCCTTCAAGTTGATTCCAGGGGACATAACTGAAGAATTTACTGGAAGATTTGAGTTTCATAAATAACTGAATTACCTCCCTTTAACGAAAAAAAACTCCTTTCTGCTTTAAATTGCTGTTTCTTATGGCCTTTTTTCTCTCTGCCACATTCTGCCCAGCTTGGTGTCAGCCACACTTGCTTTACAACAACATTGGATTGTAGGTTTGCAACACACACTTTCACTCATGCTCTACTACGCACACACACAAAAATAGATTGTACTAAATATTTGGAATCTCGATTGATCAAAGTTGTACTCAGGTAGCTTCTTACTTTTGTTACAAAGGCCCTTGGTGTTTGTGCGTGTGTGTTGTGTAATTGGTGTTATCAATGAAAATTACACTCAAGTACTTGCACTAATAAAAAGTGAAGAAAAAAATTCTGCCATTGCTATCTAATCTAATTATTCCCTTATAAAGCTGAAATTGATGAAATTGAATAAATTCTTTAAAAAATGTACACTGGTTTGTTTCTGTTTTTGACCCAAATTAAATTTAATGAATCATTTTCCTTTCTGTTGATGTTAAATAGTTGTTTTGTTGGTGGATGTTTCAATCAGATTTGAAAACAAACAGATGAATGTAGGTGGAAAACAAGTTCCTTCAATACAACATACCTACCTCACATCTAACTCCAATCGATTGAGACTTTGCATGATGAAGAGAACAGAATTATCTGGGATTTTGGGTCTTTCCTACCAATGTGTTTGGTGATGAGTGGTGTCCTCATTGACATTTGGATTCACTGCCATTTGTCATGTGCACCATTCATATGGCTGGCCCCTTCATTGCTTATTGCGGTATAAAGGAGACTCGATAAACAAGTTTATTTTGCCTCAATAATTGGGAGTCAGGCTAAGACAAAGTTTCATTGTTATGTAGTTATTGCGTCATGTCAAAAGATGACTAATCGCCTCCGTCCACAAAGATGAGGGTTTTACTCACTGCACCCACATCTTATCAATTAATATAGCGTCTGTGTATACACCCGACCCTTGACCTGCAGAGCCTTTTGGCAAATCGAGCTATAGTGACAATCTGTGACCCACTGGATAGGACGCTGGTCTCTTGCAGATTACTTCCACAGCTGTGAGCTGGTACCTCCTTCTACACCTGGGTCGAGTGAGGCAATAGAAGTACAGCATCTTACCCAGGGAACACAATGCAATGCCGAGAAAGCCAAACGTGAACGCCGGCCCTCTATGTGGATTAAGCCCCATCTCTAACCCCTTGGCCACTGCTTTTTTTTCTTTTAAAAGAGGGTAGGCTGTGACATTCAAGGCTGAACAATGGCCTGGACCAAGACTGCCCAGCTGTATAAATGGCAAAGAGAAAGAGTGAAATGAAAATTTTAGTGATAATATTTATCTTCAGAATCATGAGGCAATTTATATTCCACAACCTTTCTGAAGACAATCCTCACATGAGTAAATGTTCAAGAGAATCCCACACAAAGATTTTACATTCAGAGATTGTTCCTGAAAAGTACTACTCATGTTAATGATTGCACTTAACTAAAATTTTAGGTACTTATTTCTTTTCTTTTTTTTTAACTGACCATTTCTTTTCTCATATTTTTTAAAAGAACACAAGAATGAAGACACTCTTAATAATACTATTCAGAATTATATGTATATAATTTGTTCCTTTATTCATGTAAATGTAGCAATTAAGTTGACTTTCTACTGCTTTATTCTCAGCATTTTGTTCACTCTTAGATCCCATAACAAATGTTTTACAGAATCATGGTCACAACACTTTTTACTTCATTTAATGAATCAATGTGTTGGCATTTGAATCATATAACAATAGAAACATGCTTTTAAAACAAGAAAATGACGCAATAGACGTTGATCAAAACTTTTTCATCTGTAGATATAAGCTACATGAGATTCACAAACAAAAGATGGAATAAAAATATTTTAAATTTCAGGGCTTTTGAATTAGAGGACTTTTTCAACCTTCATAATCAATGTTTAGACGGTGTATTCTCTTAAAATATATACACATGTGTAGAAAATTAGCCATCAGCCCTTTTAAAATGCTGAATTCTAGTCGTGTTCCAAAATCTCATCACTATCACAGTCACTGAGGCAGCCAAGAGAAACTTTTAAGTTTTAAAGTCATTCAGTTTGTTATCCTTTCAACACTGTCTGACTATTTCAAAAGCAGTATGTATGTACCTCCTTTATAAATGTTTATCTGTTATAGGGCTTGAAAATCGCACAATAATAATCGGCAGAGAAACTCTGAAAGGTCCAAAGGAAAAATTCAGCTAGTGTCAGAATTTGAACCTGTGACCTCTGACTACAGTGATATCTATTGCACCATCGACACCCGTAGTGTTGACTTAATAGTGGCATGTCATTCACACAAAATACCACAGTGGCAGGCAAATGATGTAAGCACAGCAGTCTCTACTTCAGATAGAATTCAACAAAGAAAAAATAATGTAATAAAAATGTGATTATGAAATACTTTTACACAAATATTTACTCACTCTCACTCTCTGTCTCACTCTCCCTCTCTCTCTCCGTCTATAATAAATATATATATATAACATATCTAACCAAGTAAAAGGGAACCAGATTTGTAAGACCCATCACCACACTCCACTGGTCCAGAGACGGGCTAGGGAAACAGTTTTCATACTATCGCCCCACACACTATAATATAGTCGCTGCCTCAGCATCATAACCTTCACCAATTCTTATTATAAATTCAATTAATTTACAGAATTTCACTAGCCATAAACATCATAATTACAAGAATATCAGCATTTCGTCACCCGCAAATCTTGGTACCCCATCCTGTAATACTGTAAAGTAGGACGTCTTTGTTAACACATATTTATATAAGCTTTATCCATTGATTTCACTCCGATAAAATAAAATTCTTCTCAGAAGTCTCTTCCATTCCAACAAAAATGATGTGAAAAAGAGATGATACATTTAACTTCTTATACTATTTTTAAAACCATGACACTTATCAATTTCAATGACAAACTATTTTCATGTAAGACTCTGGATAACTTTGTTCTGTTTGATCTTCTCCTGTCTCCCCGCCAGCTGTTTTTCAACTTTTTCAGGAAGGCTGGAATTTGTGAAATATCCTGGGGAGAAAAATATCACAATTCTGTTATAACCAACAATAATATGGCCACTATTTTTCACTTTCTTCAAACAAATGTATTTCTATTTTCATAATCAAGTGTGTACAAAAAATTCTGAAAGAATGTTATCATTATCCGTATTATGATTATTATTATCTTTATTATTATTATGATTATTATTATTATTATTATTATTATTATTATTATTATTATTATTATTATCATTACTATTATTATCATCCTTATATTTATTATTATTCTTATTATTATTATTATATTATTATTATTACTATTATTATTATTATTGTTATTATTATTATTATTATTATTATTATTATTATTATTATTATTATTATTATTATTATTATTATCATCATCACCTCTTAAAAAGCGTGTGTAAATGTGCTCTTAAATCATAGCACAATTCGCACATCGCACTCATTGGGACTGGTCCCAAAACATATCATACACTCACCTGCAGCAAACTCTCTTATACTCTCTGGTCTTTTTGTGAGGACGTCTCTGTTTGAAAAGAATAGATAATGTAATGCTTCAAGTATTTTGAACACATTCTCATTCATATTTTGGGCTCCTTTTTTTATATTATTATTTCAGACTAAACAATGTCCCAAGAAATATTTGATGAAGTGAAATTATCATTATCACTACAACAGCTGTTAATAGTACTTTGTATTATATTAGCCATGACATACCAAATAAGTAACAAACAACAAATAATTTAATTGAAAGAAAACAACAGAATTAAACCATACCTAAAACTTATACAAAGACTTCTAAAAACATACGTTTGCAAAGCCCGAGAAAGTTTCAGCTTCCTAACTTTACTAGCAGTGTTTGAGAATATAAAAGTATTGCACTAGTTTATTGCGTGACTTTTGTAAGTATAATTTGACATAACACAATGGAGAATATTTTATATACCCACCCAAGAAAGCCAGCAACCAAGCATTCTACCTCCGGATGATCTCGAAGATAACGTTCATTTCCAGTGCGTGTTTGCATCTGTTCAGGGCAACAAAGCGGGGGGGGGGGGGGGGGGGGAATATAAAAAATTAGCAAAGCAAAAAAAATTAAAAAACATTTAGTCTCAAAAAGCTCTAAAATTTGAAATTAGCGTTAATCAATCACTGGTTGGAAGAGCTGGAGGTAATAACCCTTCTCCTTTTTGGACCACGCCCACTTTCATTATCACCTGCATTGTTTACATTTTGCATTTCAAGGTCATGCTCCAAGTCCAAGTCAGAACTATGCGAGTTGGCACTACCAGTTCCCAAATAAGTATCACACCTTATCAGTCTGACTCATCAATTTCATTTGCAAAATCAACATCTGAATCCAAGTCATCGACATACCGATGTATATCATCATCCCTATCCATCACACAGCTGTTCCAATGGTAAAAATTGCATAAAATACTTCGAATCAGCAGTTGTGATAACCCTGAGTAGAACTAGTTTCATTTTCAATCATTGCCTCATGCTGAAGTGAAGTTATTACAGTGGCTAAAGCACGCAAAGTGGCATGCAAAGGGAAACAACGCATTTTTGATAACACTCAAAGTTGGCACAAAAGGAATATAATTCGGAATAGCGTTGATCGTCGAAAATGGCACAAAAAGTGATAAATCATAGTCAGTTCCCTTCCATTAATGTCAATTTAATTCAATTTCAATCTCACTTATTTCATTGATGTCATTTCAATCTGTAAAAAAGCCAGCAATCTTATAAGGACATCTTAGTTTTTATTTCTAAATGTCTGTAAAGCCCATAAAAGTTTTAGAATGAAATTGTATCAAGGGGTGGGGGGTACTCTCCATTAAAGCTGCACAACATTATTCATATGTTTCAAAATATCTATAGTACCTGTGCCTAGCTCTGACCAGTGTCCCCAATCCGACCACTGATCACTTATTGTTTTCGTTTACATTGATCACCGCGTTTTTGTGTTTGATACATCAGGTTTTGTTTTGATCATTCTTCTTGATAAATCATTAAACCTGTCATCTGCTAGAAATTTAGCCAAAACAGGGTGGTCGGATTGACACTGGTCAGAACTAGGCAAGGGACTGTATACCAGGAGAAAAACCTATCTTTGTTTCTAATTCTAATTGCTGGCAACATCAATATTTATATTATGATTTCTTTTGTTTCTGTTCCTGTCTGCTGTCACCTTGTTTATATTTATAAATGGGTTGACTTTTAAATCTAAATTCACTTTCAATTAGATGACTCAGTTTCAACTGTAGATAACGAGTGCCATATTGTACTGCAGTCGTAGTCTGTCTGCAAAATGAGTCGTTTTTATTTTTAGTAACTGAACAAACCATCGGAGTTGACATAAACAAATCACTAAACTAGACTCTATATTGGTCAATTCACAAGAGAAACCCCCATAATTAATACCTTAAATGTATTAAGTTCTGCCTGCTGTGCTGAACTAAGAGCTCCTAAATCATCTTTTCCGCCTAAATCATATTTGTCCATCCCGTGGGGAGCTCCGTGCTTAGGTTGGTCTGCCATTTTGGATTCCTTGACAACAAGAAAATGAGTTCAGCCCCTTGAAAACTTCCGCTTTAATATATTAGCCAGCTAAGCATTATGGCTCAAATGTCAGCCAAGTAATTTTTTGATTTTGCGCCAAATAACTACCAAAAAAATAAGTTGTCGCTGATGCTAATATTATTTTTCACTGATCCTGTAGAGCACCTTTGAATTTAAAGTTGATACTTGACGGAGTTAAATCTAGATTCACTCTTAACTCAGCACCAAAATAAAAGGCTTACAACAGTGTTAGAGATGGCGATTATGTAAAAAAAAACAAAAAAAACAACTTCAGGTTGCTCAAAAGCGTTTGTCCAACGCGGGTCTTGAATATAATAATAATAATAATAATAATAATAATAATAATAATAATAATAATAATAATAATAATAATAATTGGCATTTATATAGC
>JARDUL010272755.1:0-14720 GCA_030265205.1 Dirona pellucida | reverse complement strand
AAACAAGGGAAATAACCAATATTAATAGTAACCCTAAACTAAGTCATTGGTATACATATTGATTGTTTCCCTTGGAACGAGAGCTCGGGAATAACGAGTATTTTTGCTTGGAACGGAGGCTCTCGTTATAACCGAGTTTCACTGTAGTCTTCAACACCTCTCTAGTGACTACAATAAAATTAGAGACATTCCATTACAATGGCCTCTTCTCGACTGACACTGCCAGTCGGCCAATGGGAAGTGCGCTAGCCTCGCGTGCGACCTCATGACCAAGCCATGACCGTATTTTCGCAGACCGAACTCGATTTTCACTTTCTTGGGGCAACGCTGGAGTGCAATTTTAATTGTTCGGGAATTTATTTTATTAGAGTTGAACAGCCGCCGATTTGGAATATGCATCAATTGCATTTTCAAGGCTTTGAAAACTTGAAAATTCTTGTCCAACAGCGAAATAGGTAGAAGGTTCCTCCATGATTTCCTGCATAACTTTGAACAGATTTTCAGACTTCCGCAACAGAAGAGCATCAATGCTGTAAAAATAGCCACGAGAACCGTCTTTACTGGGACTGTAAAAATAGCCACTGCGATTATAATAAGCAATGTCCTTACAAAAATTTTCTTAAAGATGTTTTGAGTGTCATCCCATATTTGAGAACGCTGCTGAATTTCTTTCATGGACTGTTGCAAACCCTGAACCTGTCGCAAATGTGACCAGACGATGAAACAAGTGAGATTAAGAGGCATGCCTCAGGCCTGGTCCTCCATTCCGATCAGTGTTTTGATGACAGGAAAGAAGAGGATGCGAGACAACCCAGATTGAGGGATTATATATTTCTTTGGATGACTTCAAAGCCAATGTTCTATTGATTACAAAGAAATATTGTATAGAGAAAAAAAGAAAGAATTATGAGTAAGAGAGAAAAGTAGAATAAGTTCAAGCTGTCTTTTTATTCATGATCATTTGAAATTGTTTTACCATCTGTTATTTTCTTTTAATAATCTCTACAGGCCCGATGGAAAAAGAGTGCGCAGTAAACCTCAACTGGCGAGGATTCTGGGTGATTCCTTTGACTTAAATGCCTTTGACTTCCGCAGCGGACGTGTGGTCCATAGCTCATGCAGAAAAAGCAAAAGACAAAAGGGAGCTTCGTACGACTTTGCAAGAGGTTTGCCTTCTTTTTTTGTTTACTTCAATGAAGTCTATCCCAACTACTATTACTACTAACTAGCACACAGTAAAACATGATGTATTCTTAAAACATTAATTGAACATACAGTTAGCGAATTAGATACATATATATATTCAGGTAATTCAATGTCGTCGTCGTCGTCCGTCCCCCCTCCTCCCCCCACCCCCTCCTCTGTAAAGGGTGCAGTCCAAATTCAAGTCCAACATCGATTTCATGCGTAACCCATTACTTGACAATGCGCCCGCTTGCGCCTGGGGAAAAGTACCTCGCATATTGCTGATGCGCCCGTTGCAAAGTGGATTAGCTAGGGTTGTTTTAGAACTCATTTTGGGGCAGAAATACGTTCACTATGTCTACTTTCGTTTATACCGGATGTAAAGAACAAACGAAAGTGAAAGTAGCTTTTTACTGTATCTGAAAATAGCTATGAGAAGGCTTTCTGTGATTTTTTTTAAACAGCAGCTGAATTTGTTTTGTGTACGTAGACGAGTTACCAATCAACACAACATCTGAATTTTTAAATTCTGAATAGAACGAGCAGCCTTCAATGGATTCAGATGATAATTATTAGATTCTGGTAATGAGTCTGACATTTACATTAGTCATGAAGTTGAACAAAATTATAGTGAGATGAGTCTAGACATTGATTAATTTTTTTCGGTCAATTTTATAACATTTACAACTTCAATATTTTTGAAATGCCACTTATCAATGTACAACACATACATGTTGCAAATCAAATTAAAGAGTAATTATTTCTGAATCTGTTGGTGCTTTTTAAGTTGAAATAGTGTAAAAGTGAGGTCAACATATTTTTTTTTCTGGTAGCATATATCTTATTTTTGACAGTGATACGTCCCTTTGCTTGACAAATTAGAGGGTGTTGACCTAGTTACCTCTGTCAAGTAATGGGTTACGGATAAATGATGTAAAGTCTTTGAGCCTGCACTTGAGTAATGGATCTATCAACTCATACCTTTTGGTCTGGAGATTGTGGCAAATGGCATGATCTCACCGAGATCCAGATTTGTTGATAGGAAAAAGTAAATTTCAGGGAGATTGAATTTTAAGCTTGAATTTTAAGCATTTTTACTTTTTATTACAAAGTTTTTAATATTTACTTTTTTACCTATATTAATATTAGATATTTCATCATCCTAGAGCTGTCATTGCCAATCTATTATAATTAAACCTATAAACCCACATGAGTCTATTTGCTGTGGCTTTATTATGATCACAAGATCAAAATCATCAGCTGATGCATGTGTCTGTGAAGAGCTTATTAACTTTATTGTTTCCCTTATAATACTAGTGTTAATCTGTGTTCTCATGCTTTGAACTGTTGACTGTTAAGATATGTTTTGGTTTTAAGTACTGATTTTAAGCCTTCATCATGCGTTGATAATAAAGACCTTGTGTTGTAAAGTAATCCTTGAGACCCGCGGAGCTGGTGATTTTATCCCAATGTGAAACGGACAGAGTGAAAATATATCACCCTTGTGTTATGATTGAATGTATTTATTCCAACAGGAGTGCGTCACGATGCCAGTCTAATGTTGCCTATTAGACAGACAGCTTCCATCTTCAAACAGCCAGTCACAGTTGTAAAAAATAGAAATGACAGCCGGTCAAAGTCAGATGTTAAACATGGAGCTCAAGACCAGCCCAAACAGGTATGTTTTTGAAGATAAGAAGATACTGATATTATGTTTGATTACTTCAACTCAAGACCAAGTTTTTATTGCTTTTATTTTAAAGGAGAAAAAGAAATTGATGAAGAAAAACAATTCAAAATACTATGAACTTTAATTTTCAATCTCATTACATTAAAATTGTATTGTCTTTGTTGATGTTATTATATATAGTGTGTCTTTGATTCAAATTGAACGTGTATTGAAAGCCTATGGCAATTGATAACTACTTGCTATTTCCATACCTGCTATTATATTACATCAACCTCAGTCTATTTTTCATTTGCCTTAATTTGATTTTTTTTTTTTTAAGGCAACACATATTTAACCTTCTCATGATTTTATACAAGATTCTTGGAGTTCTTTTAATGGTCTAATTGCTTAAACAATGGTATCATATTCTTAGATTATGACGTTAATATGAATTTTTTCTTTAATGTCAAAAAGATATATTACTATTACTGTAAGATGTTTTATCAAAATGTTATTTTGCTCTTATTCTATGTTGTAGGTGTTTTGGGAGAAAAGATTGCAAGGGCTTCGTGCCTATGACAACAATAATGAATGGATACCTTCCATGGAACTACCCAGACTTGTACAAAGTAAGTCTTGTAGATTTGATATGGTATCAAACCTATTCAATTCTATTTTTAAAGATGCCACATATCCAGGAGGCTAAGTCCCAGAGGGTTGGACTATGTGCTATTATTTTCACTGCCCGTGCAATGCGCACTTAATTAAACGACATAGTGCTTTACATTATTTCATCTTATTTGGTTGTAAGCAGCGTTTGTCCGTGTCCAAATAAATTGTATTCGCACCTAACAGGCAGCGTGTGACGTATTAAATGTTGAGTGTTCCATTGCTTACCCGTGGTAAATGTGCTACTGTAAAGCGTTTAGGGCATGGTGATGATCGTGTATAAGCGCTATATAAATGCCATTTATTTCTTTATTTCTAGGTGAGCCATAAATGGCCCATGAGCCACCAGTTTGATAATGATAATGATTGGATATAGCAAGATTGACACACTTTTACTCAAGCTTTTGTTATAATCAAGGTCACGTTAGATGCAAGGCAAAGGTGATAAAGAATATGGCATTTTGATTGTTATTAGGACTCGCAGCCAAAAGAGATACTATTAGTATTAACATTCCAAAACTGTTAAAACCCTTGCATTGAACAAACATGCAACAAATAGCTCAGATGTAAATCAATACATTTCAGGGGTGCTTTGTTGCAAATATTTTAATGTTGCAATGAGTTTTATCACCTTTGTATAATTCATTTCAGACTACTTTTGCATTTGTCTTAGTCTTGATGTATTTTCAATTCATATTTTTTTAAATATCCATTTCAAATATTCTGTTACGCCATCTTTTACCATTGTTTAGCCCTCGGCCCAGATCTGAGCTCAGAGAATGCACTCCACAGCATTTCAGCAGCGCTGCACAATAATCAAGGTCCTGTGTATGGTCAGTCTGGTAGTAAAGAGAACATTCAGAAGAACCCAGGCATTCACATGGATACGCAACAACCCCATATACATCAGGTAAGATGTTAAACACATATTCAGGGAAGGATGGGGAGACATTACAGACATATGCCAGAAAGGATTAAACTATAATGTCTGTAATTCAGATAAGAAACAAAACAAATAATATTTTGGCTGTATGCTTTACTCCAATTGTCTCACTCGACGCAGTTGCAGTTGTGGAAATGTATAATCTGAGATAAACCAGACAGTCTTATTCAGAGGGGGACAAACAGTTGCTTTTTATCAGCTTCATACTACTGAAAGAGGTAAAAGCACTGACTCTAAACGTATAATTAGATCTTACAGGGCCTCCTTCCCTCACCAACATGTTGTGCAGATTATCCTATCTTTGTATTTTAGTGACATTTTAAATCTTTTTGTGGTCAAGGGGTTCAGCTTCTCATCCAAGATCAAGAGTGTCTTAGTTCAAACTCTAGCAGTGATAGGCTCAACGTAGAGTTTTTGGGAAAGACTCTTTACAAGACTTGCATCATTTTGACTCAGATGTGAATGAGCACCCGGCTCCAGGCAAAGAATTTGTTTTGTCAGAATGCTAGTATGATGCCCCTAACAGGCCACTCTACTGTATGCTCCTCATGGGGTTGAGAAGCGCTTTGAATGGCACACCTGCTGAATGATAAATGATGGAGCCAGTAATAATATAGGGATGCAGGACTATCAACTCATTTTTTAAAATCTGTTTATGCTACTTTTATTGTAATTCAATACTTTTTGTCTTTTTGTACACAGTTGGTTGTGACGTCAGAGGATATACAACGACAAGAACAACGTGTATCAATTGCCAGGAAACGTCTGCAAGCCATGTTAGAATCTGCGGATGAATAAATTCACAAGCATTGCAGAAATCTTTATCTTTTTAAAGTGTCCATATTTCTCTCATCATCACATTGGTTATTTCTCTTCATTGCTCATCATATCTATAGGGCTTGTCGTCATCATACTTTTCACTAAGCATTATCATTGTTATTAAT
The DNA here is from genome assembly GCA_030265205.1 of Dirona pellucida. Classification (NCBI taxonomy): domain Eukaryota; kingdom Metazoa; phylum Mollusca; class Gastropoda; order Nudibranchia; family Dironidae; genus Dirona; species Dirona pellucida. The sequence goes on along the minus strand of JARDUL010272755.1, from coordinate 9,310 downwards.
TAGGAATTTTGTTTTTAAAAAAAGAAAATTGCATTTGTAAATTTTTACTTGCCCTCCTCTTCTTCCTCTTCCTCTTCGTCTTCTCCTTCCCCTCTCCCCATTCATCCTTCCATAAACCATATTTATGTCTCAATTTAATTTAATTTGCTGAGAAGATTACAGGGAATATGGATGAAGAAAAACCAACAAGCATGACAATTAATCAAAATGACTTATTAAAATATAAATAGTGCAGGATGGAAAATGAAGCATTTTTTGTAAAAAAAAAATTTAAAAAATGATTCTGACAGTATCATCACCTAAGGTCCTTTAGGGGGGTTCCTTTCGTTCGAAGACTGCAGTCTTCTTCATCATGTTTTGTTCTTTCATTTCGTTTTAATCGCCTATTATTTTTATTCTATTGTATTTTTTGTAACCAACATTTTTTTGTTTAAATCTTATTGCACTTGGCATTAATTTTATTTTGTTATTCTTGCCATTGTATCACTGTGGTCATTGTCATCTTGGTGGCTGTAAAATGCCACGGTATTAATATGATGTACATAAACCAGAGTGTGGTCTAACACTTTGGAAAGGTGATGTTCAACTCTTGACCTTACTACATGCATGAACATGTCTAAAAAAAAGTTGTTGATAAAATCATTTTCTTTACACAGAAATTAGTGTTCAGTTTGATTCATTCCCCATCAATACTTATTTATATTGTTGGGATCAGACCCATGTCCAGGTCTGAATGGTATGTGTAAGATTGATACCTGCAAACTCATATTATCCCAACAAGAAAAGATTCAGATCTTTTTGTTGGTATTTGATAATTATCTCAATCACAAGCCATGACCTGACACCAACTTAATGCCAGGAACTCTATGGATGGGAAATTCAGGACAACCATCATTGGCCTTCCCAATTCGTCTAGAAACCTTGCCATGATGATACACAACGGTTACTCATATTTTGACCTGAACAATACTGTTGCTTGAGTATTTACCCCTCAGCTAAAAGAGGTAATTTGCCGCCATGGACTAGTGAAAGTGCGAGTAAGGAGTGAATTAGATATTGTCATCTTTATTGATAAGACCTGATGATTGTTTTTTATGTCTGCATTGATTTAGTAAGGTTAATAGTAATAATTAAACATTATATTTGGTTAAAAATGTAAATTAAATAACAAATTTGCGTCATTAAAATTTGACTTCAAATTGTGCTGAGTTGTTAGTTCACTGTTTACCTTCTTAGATTTCGTTTATTTTTAGATTTACTCTCAAAACAATTTATTCTGAAAATGTTTTATTGGAGAGGAGCCTTAATAGGAAACATTTTTTTACTTGTACTTATACACCACCCTTCCCCCTTATTCACTTTCTCTCTCTGAGGCATGCATGCACTCATGCTCCTCCTACACTTTAACTCTCCTACCTCTCTCTCAGGTAATATGAGTGCTGTGTGTGAACGAGAAATAGAGGTGAGGTATAAAGAGAGTGATGAGAGATAAAAGAAAAAATGGTTTTGTTGTCAGCATCTGTGTACAAATATTGACTCACAGACTTTACATCATTTATCATCGAGCAGGTCGTGTTAGTCAATATCCTTCTCAACTCCCATGGGGAAGCATACAGTAGAGCAACCTGTTGGGCTCGTCCTACTAACATGCTGACATTACTGACAATATCTTTCTCTGCCTGTAGCTGGGAACTCATTCATACCTAATTTGAGTGAGGAAAAATTGTGTGAAGATTCTTTCCCGAGGACTCAGGAGAGCTGTATAAGGACCATCTTTGGGGTTAATGAAGCGTTTTCGGCTCTGCATTTTGATGAACAAGTCAAAATATGCACAAGCATTAGAATCGGGTGATGATCCAAGCTATTGGTGGTTTCCAAAGTTATCCATGACAAAGCCCGTGCACAAATACCATTGCGACGCAAGCTCTGCCAAAAGCACACGAAGTCGATTTCTCTCTCCTGGATGTTATTATTAGAAAAGCGGGTGGTAGATAAACTAGATATTATATTGAAATAAATGTATACAATTTTGAATCTGAAATTGTAAATAATCAGTGTTGAAACCTATTTGTTTTGTTCTTTATATTCTTAGTTTGGCTGGCCAGTGGGGGTCGGGTCTAAGGTATTGGAACACCCTGTGCAGATAACGTAAATTTCAAAGAGCTTGCTTTGTGACGGTTTGAAACAAAGCAGTGTCATTTTGCTATCCCTTGATGACATAATATATTCACGATTGCTGTTTATTAAATCGCCAAGTATATCATTTTAATCCATGTTTTGTTTGAAATTATAATTTGCTTTAGTTTTATGAATATTATTTGAAATCCTAAATTATTCTTTAAACACCCGGTATATATACCCTATATAATCTGCCATGACGGACTTATGCATTCATCCCACCTGGAGGAAAATGCTTGGGGGATAATTACACAACAGGGATGATTGCATTGAGAACATTTTCACTTTACGCATTTGGGGTTTTCCATTCACTTTTAACCTACATGGCAGGATGGCTCTGTTAATAAATTTACTGGGAAAGTTCTTTTGAATATTTCGAAGTATTGCTAGGGTAAACACGTCCTCGCACCTCACCCCAACCCATATGTTTTACTTGTGATTGTTCCTTGTTAATTTTCGTTTGACAAATGCCTTTGTTCGAAACATCTCTGTTTTCTGACGTGCAATGATAAAACGCCTTTTTTTTCATTTTGGTGCGAAATTTTTATGTTTTATTTTTGGATAATATTCCATACCCTCCATCTTAACTTATGTAAACATATTTAGTGCGGAAAGCCGATAGTTTTTGAGTTATATCAATTTGTATTATTTCCGAAACGCCTTCTACGCCACAAAACCTATCCACAGTGAGTGGCAGAACGCCTTCATTCGCGGAAATAAGGCGTTTGCACGCCGTTGCTCTTGTGTGTGCTTGCATATGTGTGTGTATGTTTGTGTGTGTGTAAGAGTGAGAGAGAGAGAAAGGGGGGGGGGGGGAGAGGGAGGGAGAAAGTGAAAAGGAGTTGGTTGTCCGAATGGGCCAACGGCTAAGATGGCTATTTGTAAAGACAACATTGACCTGAACAAAGATGTGGCAGGATAAATCAACTGCCAGGAAGTCTGTAGATAAAGTGAACCCTTATGACAAGAGCAGCACACACTCACAGACATAATCACATATGCAATTCACAAAATCAGAAGAAAAGCAACACACAACACATACTTAAAATCACATACATCACACACTTACATTCGCTCCCTCACACACATCCATACCATACATCCTTGTGCACACATAGCAGACTTACACATATATAAATATATTAACAAACACCCGTGCGCACACAAGCACACCAACATCGGTATTAGTATTATTTACTTCGGAAGTGTTAGGAAACTCAATTTAGAATAACAAATTCAATCGAATTGATTTAAAAAGAGAGAAAAAAAAATAGAAAAGATTTTTAAAAGCAAGACTTTTCATTAACTAGCACAAATAGACCTAGTGGGTTTTTTTAATGGCAGTGTGAACATGCCTTAAGGGAATGACGTAGTATACCAATAGACTGGCCAATCACAACGGTACTAAAATCGTGGCGTTGATTTGATACAAGTGTCCGCAAGACGCAGAACCGAGAACCCTTGGTTCCGGGGGGCACCAGCGCCGGTACTCTCAGACCGTACATCAACTGTTAGCACAGTTTGGCACAACCATTTTGCATTGATGATAGGGCCCACCATAATAATAACCATGTCAGTCATGTTTTGAGTGTAAATCATTGCAATTAGATTGTGCAAAAATGTGCTAATAGGACGTGTCTATTACAAGTCTAGACGAATGTAACAAGGCCGCCTGCCTAGTGTCGAAGGAGAGAAGGAGCGAGAGTGGTGGTTTTGAGAGCTCCGTTTGTCGACAAAGCGGGACGCTATGGGAAACGAAGGCGAATATCACTGACTGAAGGATTTTTGTAACTGTATCACGATCTTCGGCTACGACTCAAGTCAATCCAAGGTGCTCTGTCATTGCATATTATCCAGAATAAAGGAAGGGAATTCCAACCATAAAACGCCTTTTCCTCTCTATCTCTTTCAATTCCATACTTACGATAATGCCTTTTCATATATAAGTAGATAAATATACATTTATCTGTTATATATTTTTAAAACTTTGAATTCTTCTGAAATTTTGTTTTAGTAGAGCGACAAACTATTTCGTGTTTTTTCTCGAAACCACATTTTCGGCTAAAAGGCGTTTTATCAGTGCACGTCAGACGTCAGTTTTGTGGTGTCAATTATTGAAGCCAATTACATATGTACTCTATATTTTCACTTTGATATAAGATCAGGGTATCCCAAAAAACAAACTTTACAACTTTTTTCTTTAATAACTTTTGACAGAAAAGGACTTTATCTTTATAAATTCAGGAGAGAGTAGGCCCTAACTCATTCAAAATGGTTATTTTGACATCTATACCCATAATAATAAGTCACTGTCTATACCTAGCTCATCCATAATGTGCACTAAATATGGCGTCACTGATGCGCATATTCTGAGGCATCCCTGTCGCACTTTGCACACCTGTATTTGGGTATCGTCGGGTACCGGTGTCCTGACGGCCAGACGAATATCCGTCCAGACCCAAACGGAAGTAAACGGTCTTTCATTTGTTTGTGTGCCAATGTTTTCAAACTGCTGGACAACGCAAGCACACCGAGGACAAGATTTGCAGTTGTAAACTTTAATTTGAATTTGAGAAATAATCACTTGGTAATATTTTATCCGATGTTTACGATTCATATTTTAGCCATTCAATAGGTCTATGAATGAGCGTGTCTCAATAAGTCAGTTAACCCATTAACTTGACAGAGCTAACTTAATAAACTAGGTCCACACCCTCCTATTTGATTGTCAAGCAAAGGTCAAAAATAAGATATGCTACCAGAAACAAAATTATGTTGACCTCACTTTTTACACTACTTCAACTTAAAAAGCACCAACAGATTCAGAAATAATTACTCTTTAATTTGATATGCAACATGTATGTGTTGTACATTGATAAGTGGCATAATTTTTTTTATTGAAGTTGGAAATGTTATAGTTAAAGAGAATAGAATTGACCGAAAAAAATTAATCGATGTCTTCTCTTAGTCTTAGTATCTAGACTAGATACTTAGTTAACTTAGTACTTAGTCTAGACGGTAAATGTACGGTTTAGGTATATTTATTACCATCGGTTTAGTCTAGTATCGTCGTAGTTGTTAATTTCGTTATGAATAGTAATCATTCCTATTAATTTGTATTTATATTTATATATATTTTATATTAATTTATAATAGCTAATACCCGTTGTTAGATTATTAATAAAACTTTTAAAAAAACAACTTAACTTGTGTGTCATTTTTGTGTTTTGTGGGGTTTTAGATGAGCTGTTGGCACTGTTGCTGTTTTTTTCCAAGGGGGTACTGCTTTTTTCCAAAAGGGGAAATAGGAATGATTACCATTCATAACGAAATTAACGATTACGATACTACTAGACCAATGGGAATAAATATACCTAAACCGTACATTTACTGTCTAGACTCATCTCACTATCAATTTTTCAACTTCATAACTAATGTAAATGTCAGATTCATCACCACAATCTAATAATTATCACCTGAATCCATTAAAATTAATGGCTGCTCATTCTATACAGAATAAAAAAATTCAGATGTTGTGTTGACTGGTCACTGGTATTGGTAACTCGTCTACGTACACTAAAAAATTCAGCTGGTTTTTTTAAATCGCCGAAGTCGAAGGCCTTCTACTTCTAATCGCTATTTTTAGATACAGTAAAAAGCTACTTTCACTTTCGTTTGTTCTTTACATCCAGTATAAACAAAAGTAGACATAGCGAACGTATTTCCGCCCCAAAATGAGTTCCAAAACAACCCTCCTAGCTATTCCACTTTGCAACGGGAGCATTCGGGCGCATCGACAATACGCGAGGTACTTTTCCCCGGGTGCAAGAAAGCGCGCACATTGTAAGTAATGGGTTAAGAATGTTATTTTGTGTTTGCATTTTTAGCCAGCAAAGTTGTGACTGTGGGATGATTCCAACAAAATATGGACGCGAGGTGGCTCCGGTGGTATACACAGTACAAGTCTTTTCAGGTCAAAGCAGTGCACTGCCACACCGAGAGGAGTGCTTATCGTAAAATGGGCCCATTGCATTGAGTTTGTTTCCCAGAACTCAATGTTAAATTTCCGTTGTTCTACTGAGATTCTGTGCAAGCTTCCCACCAAATAATTTTTTTCTCATGACTGCACATAATTATAATATAGGCTATAGTACTGTAGCCCTCCAGCGTTCGGAGCCCTCCCGCGTTCACTGTTCGGTTTTTTTTTCAATTTCATAATAAAATTTGTCTTCGCATAAACCAAAGAGTCAGAGCAGACGACAAGGCCATTCTGTGCATCGATAATCTGTTTATAACCGTTTTCCTACGACCCGGGTAAAAGAATTCCACTTTTCGGAAGTGAAACTAGGCCAGGTCGAAAGTGAAACCGGACCAGGTTTGGAGTTGGGTCACGTGATTTTGCCGAGCTGCCAGAAAAAAGCATGAAGTAATGCTCTATATTGAATGATTTTTGGTCCATGTGAATGTGGCGCAACAGTTATGAGCGCGTTCAGTTTTGGGTCGAGAGCGCCAGATTTTCCCACATTTTTCTGAAAGCTCACTGACATCCCTTTTATACATCCACATTAACACAACAAACATCATCATCACTAACTCCACCATAATAATTAATATCAAAACTGCCACAAACACTACCATTATCATGTAAGTAATGATGAAAATCACTGATCTAATAGTCACTTTGTTACTATTATCACCATAAAGTAGCTTTTTGCCAAGGTAGGCTTGTCTAATTGATATTTATTAAAAAGTGATCGGGTGTGGGACCACAAGTGATCGGGTCAAGGCACAGTAGTCAAATCGAGGCATAATTGGGTCACTCACAATATTGCCGTAAAATTGCCAGCAGACAACAGTTTTACAGCATGATGTCAGGAGTTATTTTTAGGAGCCTTGTTTTCAGTTGTAAACAACCTGGTTTTAGTACAATCACGATGCTGGTTGGCACACAGGAGGAAAAATAGAGATAAGGTTTGTTAGGTGGTTGGAACCAGGTGCACTTACTCTAGGTCTAGCTATTATATAACACTGGAGCCTTCCCGCTGTCATCACTTACCCGCAGTCACATTCCGTTTCTTAGTTAATTTTCCATTTTAAAACTTTTCTTTGCACACACCTCAAAGGCCATTATGTGCATTAGAAATCTGTCCATGACCGTTTTTCTACATCCCTAAGCAATATAATTTTACTTTTCGGAAGTGAAACCATGTCGAGGCCAAAAATGAAACCAGGCCAGGTTTGGAAGGTGTGTCATGTGGGTTGTTATGGAGCGTTATTTTGATTCGTTACTTCTAAAACGAAACTTAAAGATTCACTGGAGTTAAACGGGGGGAGCAGGATGACCGCAGAGCGAGACAACTTCTGAAAATTTTAACCCAATAATGTGCAACGTTTACGGAAGCGAGCTAAAACATGCATGAGCACCCACTGCCCCAACTGAGGGTTGAAATTAAATATCTGCAGACATCATATTCGCCCCCATGATGATTTGCTCTATTCATTTAAAAATCTTTCAGAACCAGATGAGACAAAAAGAAAGAAAAGAGAAATATACAAAATAAAGGGGGGCTGTCTGTCATATCCAAAATGAATGCAGGTTTTGACTATATCAAAAGAAAGATTTATGACCCTGATGACTCAACTACCGTGGGACGCTTTAAGGTCACACCAGCCACCATAAATGATGATTTCGCACCTCAGAGCATTTTTGATAAAGCTGATGATACTACTTCAGTGAAACAAAAAAGAAGAATGAGCTTTTATAGTAAGTTTTCTTTAAGTTTTACGCCTACATCTTTTTCATTAAATTGAATCTCATTGTATTCAAACCCATGTATTTTAATCCACCCTTGTACAAAATACTTAGTTGTTTTTCATCTCATGTTTGGTCAACACGTCTCCAGTCCTTCTTGTCTCCCTAGGCCCATCCATGTTTTGCTTGTTTCCTGCAACTGTCCGTTGTTTATTTGCTTGTAGCTTGACAAAGGCCTATGATAGAAACATCATTGTTATGTTCTATTAACTAATTGAAGCTAGTTTGTGTAGACCATCTTTTCTGTTTGATTGTTATTGGGTTCCCTGCATTATTCTAATTAAACTGCAGGGACTAGCTTTGTCTCTGGAGGACAAACTAGAAGGCATTAATGCGCAAACCCAGCTAACATTAATTATCCAGATAGTGAAATAGCGTTATAACAAAATATATTATGCTTCCCTTAAGAATTTGTTGCAATCGTTTTGTAGTGTAATTAATATAAATGATGAAAAATTATGATTGTATAAAAATCCTGAGATGGAAGATATTAATTATTTTTTTAAGAAGGAATAATAGCTCATATTGAACAAATTGTTGAGAATATACTACAGCGGAAATGACAGCATTTTGAATGTTGACAGGACATGATGGTTTATGAATCACCATGATCAAAATTTATGGTTTTCACTATCTAAGCAACCCTATCTCATCATTGCGCTTTTATTTGTTTTAATTTTATAAATAAAGTTGTAAAGATAGTTTTCGGACACCCTGTATAACTTAGATAAGATAAAAGATAAAATGACCTATATTTTGTCCTCAAGGGGACTGTGTCTTTAAGGTATATTTAGAAAAAGACCAAAGTAACCCAATCGTCAGCCGCAGGGCAACTCTGCAGGTCATCATTACCATCTTATTCACATAGGCTGATCCCCTGCTTGTCCTAAATTCTGTCCTCAACCTTAATAAGCACTCACCAAAGTGCGGGGGAGGGATTGTGATTCATATGATAAGATGAAAATTATAACAGTCTCAACTCTATTGTCTCAATCGTAACTGTCAAAGCTGCAAAGTCTTTCATGTCAATGTTGTAACGTCTGATAATGATTTGAACAATGGAAACAGAAATTTATTTTAGTATAAATGTGTTCTTGATAATGTGAAATTCCAATTTTGCTTTACCAGATGTGCCTGAATTATCTCCCAGTGACGGAACAGCTTTGACACTCTATGAGGTTACTCTTTAGACTATTAATACTTTATACATAACCATATAATATATATATATTAAATAAAGTGTTTGTTTGTTGTTTGTTTATCGAATCCCCTTTATACCGCAATAAGCAGTGTAGGGACCAGCCATATGTCAAGCTCTGA
>JARDUL010272644.1:0-14728 GCA_030265205.1 Dirona pellucida | reverse complement strand
TTTAACCCCCCCCCCCCCCCCCCCCCCCTCAAAAAAACCAAAACAAAACAAAAAACAAACAAAAACCAAAAAAACAAACAACAAAAAACAAAAAACAAAACAAACAAACGAACCCAGAAAAAAACCAACAATGACAAGACGGTAACGAAGGAAGTGCGTTACAATGTTGTCATTGGTGATGTGTGTGGTTTACGTAATGCCGTGTTATTAGATCCAAATTGAACGCATTGCTAACAATGACACCTATTAATCAAATGTCAATCAACGTTTATTTCAGAAATTCTTTATTCGTTCAACTAAATTGGGTCATCCTCGGTACGTCTGCCAACACCAGAAGAGGTGTAAAATCACCAAGGAAAGCAGACGACAATGTCAATTCTGCAGATTTCAAAAGTGTCTACAATGCAACATGTCATATTCTGGCAAGTATCGAATGTTTTAACACAGATAATTCATTTTTGACAAAATCTGTGACGTTGCCAGAATTTACAATATCAGGAACCACGAGAGGGTTGGGGGGGTGGGGGGGGGGAGGAAGAGGTTTTAAATCTTTTATCAAATTGAATGTTGACGGGGTTTGTTTTGGGTCGTATTGGTAGGTTTGATTCATAAACAAACCAGACGCTTTTATGATACTCTGTGTAAAAGCAATAGGTGAAAACAGTTTCCTTGGGTTTTCCATTTGCCAACGATCGGTCTATTGTGAGTTTTATAAAAATCATGACTAACAACTTTCCAAAAGTGCCCGAATAGCAAGGTCAAGTTGCTGGTGGAAAATCTTTTAACGATCTTGTCCTATTCTAAATGCATTGTTCAAATGCACATTATATTCAACACCAAACATTTATTGTTACAAACATAAAAGTACACACCAAATCGATTAATGGAGAGACATGACACCCTACGCCCTTATTTAAGATTTGCAATTTCATTAGAAATCAAAGACTGCATGTGTTTTTAGTTTCGGAAGAACTCATGATGTTTGCGTGCGCTTGGGGTGTGTAACAGTTTGTAACGGGTTTGCGTTGGTCAATATTATTGATCGGATCTCATGCCGAGCAGCTGTTATTTTATCAACTCCCACACCTTTTTCGACTTCCTTTGTCTGCTCGATTTCCTTATAGTGAATAATATACATTATTTTATTGCGTAGTATGGCAAAACAAAAGTCACGATTTGTACACGCGTGATTTTAGTAATAGCAATAATAACCGAAGTGGTATCTTTTTAAATATATATTTTCATCCTCATGTTGTGATTACTTATTTGATTTACTCTTCTTAATTGCAAAGAATTAACCTAGCATAAACAAAACAAAATAAAAACAAAAACAAACAAACAAAACAAACCCAAAGCACCAAGCGAAAAACAAAAGCAAAAAGCAACTAACAAAAAAAAGCAAAAAACAACAAATAAGAAGAACAACAACATATCAAAAACAAACAAAAAACAACAACAGCAAAACGAAAATCAAAACAAAACAAAAAGAAAACCAAACAAACAAAACAATACACACACATACTCACACACACACACACACACACACACACACACACACACACACACACACACACACACACACATACACAAAAACACACCAACACCAACAAAAAATCTCAAAACAAACAAACAAAAGCGCTCAAAAATCAAATAATTAAAAGAATAAAACACAAAAACAAAAGAAGAAAAATCTATAAAGAGGTTTACAAAAAAGCAAAGAAAAAAGAAAAAGAAAAACCACAAAAAAACCAAACAAAAAAACAAATGAAAAAACAAATTGCTTTAAAAGTCCTCATAATATTATTACGTCGACAAAGCCCAATCGCTTGGATCTGTTTCTTGTAAAGATCTAATCAAGCAACACGATCATCATCAACAATCTGCCGCAGCCTTTCCGACTGTTGCCTCTTGCTGCTACGCTTTGTTGCGAAATTGTTTTCTTGAGTAAAACATGATTTAAACCAATTCTGACTGTGTAAGGCCATATTATTTTTTTTTATAAAAGGCCGTTGGTCCTGCTGAACGTCCATCTGCGATAAAACTTGCTTGGAATAAATTGAATCTGAATTTCTTGAATTGCTATTGAGTGTCTAGCCTATGTTCGATCTATTGTCTAGTATATACTGATATATATATATATTATTGTGACCTAACTTGCGACTATCTTTTTTTATTATTATTAAGAGGAGGGCAAGCAACCACCAAAATACGGCATTCAAGACATTCCGTGTCGCGTTTGCTCTGCGCCATCATCTGGATTTCATTTTGGAGCAATTACATGCGAAGGTTGCAAGGTACTGTACTTACATTATTCAAATTTTTGTTTCCCTTTTAATGCCAACAAAAAGTGTTTTCATTTTTGGTTTATTTCTTTTCCCATGGAGGATTCCGGGTTCGAGTTCTGGTGCTGGGGAACGAATAGTGTAAATTGGTAGAAGATAGGTGGACCCCAGGGTCAACGTAGTGAAATAAGTAGGTTTAAGGATAGGTGGACCACGGGCTGGCTTGCGAATCCATGGTTAATTCCTAGTCCACTTTTTTGTTTTTAAACCAAAAAAATACTGTATGTATATGATCTAATATAGATCTAAAAAGTGAAAAAAAATTACGACGATTTATGCTGACGTCTAAAAACGCACCACTAAAATTTTGAAACCCTGAAATGCTATTTCACCTGTGGTTACCCATGATGTGAGCTTTTACTCACTGCGTTTTTACTGCGTTGTATACATAAACTAGGTCAGTAGGTCAGCAGCCATTAAAATCACGTTATTACCGTGTACAATAAAATGAGTTGATAAAAACGTCAAATTTTGTTTTGCACACATCATGTGTAATGTACTCCAAGTTGAAAACTGTTTTTCCATTTCGTTTCATTGCAAATTAAGACTAAAAAACAATGTCTGTTTTAAATTATGACACGCGTAATTGTACCATTGAGCTTATTGATTCAGGTATTTCATTAAGATAAGTTGCTAGGAGAGTTAATTGTAACAACAGCACTCTGTCAAGGCTGATAGAATGTCACAATGCTATTGATAGTTTCCGACCTCGATAGTGGAGTGGCCAGTCGCGTGTGACACCAGACGGACAAGACCGCCATATTATTATCACCCGTCTGTGCGCAACCGATTCCAAGCTAAGCGTAAAACGGGAGCTATGGTCATTGGCAACAGAAGCCAAGTGAAGAAAAAAACATCCGCAACTGCAGAAGACCTTATGTCGGTCTAGAGTTCAAGCTTCAGCGTCAATGAGCTCTGCAACATCAAAACTGGACGTGTTTAGAATTCTGTGATCTTCACATACGAGAGCAGATTTAATGTTTTTGTTGTGCCGATGAACGAGTTCGGATTTGGAGACGGCAGAGTAAAAGATAAACTCAAAATTGCGTCACATATAGGGATCGCTACGGAGGAGGAAGTATGCACGCTTGTGGAGATAATCATTGTGATTATTGGACACCTCTACATGTGTTCCAGCGACACCTCACCGCATATACCTTCATTGATGAGGTCATTACGTCAACAGTCATCGCAATATTTCAGGTTCATAAAGACCTCCAGATAGTCCAGCAGGATAGCGCCCATCCTCATACCGCTCAATTAACCATGGACGCAATTCGGTAGCAGGACTTCAACTTGTTGAATCGACCACCATATTCGCCGTATATGTCGCCAATTGAACATCTCTGGGATAATCTTGGTCGACGAGTGTACAACAACCGTATCATTGACACCCCTCAACAAATGGAGCAACGCTAAACCAGAAATGACTGAATATCCTCCAGAGACACATACAGTGACCCAATAGATGCATGCGGAAGGAAATTCATGCTTGCCTTTATTACAGAGAGGGACACACGCGTTATTGAAGCATTCCAAGTCAGTTTGTATTTTCTCCACTTTTTGACATTTGACCCTTGTTATTTAAATTCCTTTTGATTAATTAGCTAACCCATCGCCTCCAATTTCCCGTTTTTGCGTTATCTTATTCAGGATTGAATAAAGATCAAATATCGCAATTTAAAAAAAAGTAAATTTTGTTTCGAATCGCTAAGTAAGCTAAATCAGTGTGTTTATTCTGAGGTGAAAGAACGATAATTCAATGGTGCGTTTAAATGTGTTCAGTATGTCGAACCGAGTCTGTCCACCATGTTTGTTTTCTTTTTTCTTTTCAACCTTACCCTTACATGACGATGTCAGACAGCTTTTCATTGAACACGACCAGACAGCTTTTCATTGGTCTAACCTAAAAAACCCGGGGTCCACCTATCCACTTTCGTGTAAATCAAATCTGTTAACCTGCAGTACCTATTCGGACTATAGATGCATATTTATCTTTGTGCAATGACACATTTGGATAAAACACGTTTTTGGAAGAATCTGACGTATGAAGCTTGGTATGTACAATAGAAAACGTGTGTTTATTCCATTTCACAGGGTTTCTTCCAACGCGCAGTGAAAGAAAAAGAATCATTTATTTGTTCCAAGTCATGTAACAAGGATGGCAATTGTAACCTCAGTTCCAAGACGAGAAATACGTGTAAGGCTTGTCGCTTCAAGAAATGTTTGGACATAAAAATATCTGTTGATGGTAAGTCCGTTCTATATTGGGCATGTTATGGCGTTGCTATATCAACCTATGGAGTTGAATGTCAAAGGCCCATTTAACACGATTTTGGATACGGAAGTATTAGTTGCATTTATATATATTATGAGCACATCAATGCGTTGCCTATTATATCTGTTCTTCCCAAATATGATCTTGAGCATTAAGCATTATTAATGTATTCATGACTTTTTGATAGTCTATAAAGTGAACCCGTTCCCAGGACAAGTGATGTGCAAATGAGGTACCTGTGTGTGTGTGTGTGTGTGTGTGTGTGTGTGTGTGTGTTTTGTGTGTGTGTGTGTGTGTGTGTGTGTTTTCCAAGACTAACTACGTATCATGTATTTTAACCACACTTAAATTGCACCTCGCTACTTCATAAACCTTTTACAAAGGCCGAACAAGTTATCAAATAGATATGACAGTTTGTGAAGCAATAATTATAGTCGGAGAACATTTTTTTTTAAACACATCGACGAAATATCGCTGAAATACGGGTCTACCGATCTAATACACAACATAATTGATCAGTTTCAATATTGTTTGGTACTCCTTGCATGGAGACCCCCCCCCCCACACACACACCTAATATGCGTATCTTAATCTGCAAGGGAGCCAATGATCATAAATTAGCTTATAAACGCATAAAGATCATCATAATAATGGTTATCACAGTGTTTTTGGCTTTCTTCTGCATTACGTTTTGATAAGTTTATCTTAGTCTGAAATATCTTCTTTTTTGGGGCTCGATCATTTCGATCAATTGCTGTCTAATAAAAAAAATATTTCACACATTTCCCTTTCTATCCAGCTAGTCGAATCGGAAGGCAGTCAAATGCCGTCAAGCATGCTATATCAATGGAGGCAAAGAAACATGTAGCCATGAGAAAATCGATGAAATATGCAAATCAAGTGATGACAGATGACAACATTAACGGCTATGATTCCTATGTTCTCAAATCATCGCAACCGTCCAACATGAATTCGCAATCTGGCGATAACATCGATCCATCTTACGGATATCAGCAGGTGTCTCAGTCTAGATCTCATTCTGAAATTGACAAATGCATCAGAAGGAAAGCACCGTTCACGGCGTTTGATAAGAATATCGTCCAAATCTCACAGTCCGCCCCACTTGCGCCTGGTTATCATCACAATGTAAAACAAGACATGATTGACCCATCTCGCAGTTTGGCACTGGTAAGCGTGAAGAATACTCTACCCTTAGATGCCAGCCGACACGCTTCGAACACTTCCACACCCTTATTTTCCAGGTGCAATAGAGACATGTCTATGTTTATGAAACATCAGCTTCCGCATCAGTCTTACTCACTGATGGGTTTGGATTGCAAAAGTTCTCCTCACTCTAAGAGAGAGTCTTATTCTTTTTGTAACTTGTATGGAAACAATGGTACTAGTCTGTTCGAACCTCCATGTTACACCGATGTCTATGATTTGAACCAAAGACGCACATTTCACGGTGTGATGAATTCAAAAGACTATCAAAGAGATTATCATCTGCCTATAAAAGATGTTGATACATACACAAGCCACCAAGCACATCAACAAGGCCAATATTTTGCTACCGCTGAGTTTAACAAACAAGAAACCAATACAAAAGAAAATAGATTCACTCAGTTTCGATTTCCTCATACAAATAATTCACATTACAATAGCAGCAAGGGATCTGAAAATCCGCTGCCAGTGGTAATTGACGGATCTAAAGGCTACGAAGCCAATCATAATTCGATTTATGATGAACCCAGAACATACCATATTGACATATATGACAACGACAGACATCAAGAGAACAGCGCATACTTTGAAGACGATCACCCCTTTCGTCGATGTCCTGCTGACGATGGAGGAGAAATGGACCTCCTAAAATGTTACAGTCAAAGTCAGTACCAGTCTCCTTCTTTGAGCCGAAGTCGCCCTCAGCGGAGTGACAATGTATCCCCATCATCCTTACACCATGATGACGATGGCTTAATGACCTCCACCTCATTGAAACGAAGCATCGAATCAACATTTGAGCTCAGAGAAAACACTGTGGAACAGATGTTTCCCAACGACTATGTCTTCTCCACGTTTTATCAGGCAGCGAAAGAACTGTCCCATATGTGCATGGTGGTAAGTGTCAAAATGATACAAACTTTTTGTATATAGGTACTTCCTTGTAGAGCTTTGCGGCCAATACATGCAGTGGCCCTTGTGGTGAGGCAGATTTTGGGGACTATCATCTTTTGCATGCCTCATGCACTCTTTACGACTGAGATTGTCATTTAAAACACAGTAATTCAATATCAAAGTTAGCTAAACATTGCTGTCTCCCGATAAACGTTTGCAGTTGTAAAGGTTAAAGTGCTTGATATTGTTTAACTTCAACGCTTAAAAATTGTTACCTTTACTCATTCATCTCCCCTTGGCGTATAGGAGCGAGCGAAATCTGGTGTGTTTGATGAAGAATCTTTCTCCACCGTTGGCAGCACGTGGAAGAGGATGACGAAACATTTTGACTTCCATGTCAAGTGTGTTGTGCGTTTTGCTAAAAAAATCCCAGGTGAACATCATAAGCATTAGACATTGGGCATGATTATAATATAAAACGTTGTTAATGCTTTGTTTTCATCGGCTTTTATGAAAAAAGGTTGGTTTGTTTGATATTAGTTTCCTGTTATATCGTAATTAAACAGTGCAGGGACCAGTTCGGTGTCTGGTCAAGGACAGTATATAAGTCAAGGGGGCAGTAAGGTATAGATCAAGGTAAAATTTATACAGATACGTGCAAATCTGTGACCGGCCATTACTCATGGCCCGAAACACAGCTTGATGGTTAATGGATCAATATGTTTGTAGCAAGCAGAGGATCAGCCCACTGTCCCAATACACGTTGTTTGAAGCAAGCAGCAAATCGTTGTTTGATATTACTCATAATTGGACCTGACAACATTATTTTGTAGCCTCAGCTTTTCATCCATCAGTTATAAAAAATGGAAATTTTACCAAAGACGCAATTGTCGGAAAAAAAATCTGGATATAACGTGGGTTTACGGTCCATAACCCCGTAAAAGTTCAAGCTCATAGGCTTGATAATATCATTTATCCAATAGGCTATGTCATTCAATATTTTTCTCAACTCCCAAGGGTAGCGCACAGTAGAGCAGCCTGTTTGGCTCGTCATAAAAACACACTGACAATATTTTTCTATGCCTGTAGGTGGCTACTCTTTATTTCTTGAGTCGAATGAGGAAACATGTGTAAAGAGCCTTTCCCAATGACTCAGCATCGGTAGCTTCAGCCAGGATTTGCGCTAAGGACATCTCGATCTTTACATTCCGAGTTGAAATATAAAAACAACCTGGTAGGTACTTCCTGAATACCGAGGTCAGGTCGCGGCAAAACAAATAAAACAAATCTACTGACTTGTCTTATGTAGATAAAATAAAAACCAAGGAAGAGAACTAACTGGATATATTTCTAGACATCTACGTCAAAGACAAAAACTCTCTAACGTAAACAAATATCCTCCAACCGCGAACCACAACTGAATTATAAAGACTCTGGTTTAATTCTTTACTTCAAAAAAGAAGAGAAGCTTGATTGACTGTGTGATGGTTATTGCATGACATCAACGACCTAGCATATACCTTTACAAAACTGTCTATTTCCAGGTTTCAAAGATCTGAATATCGATGACCAGATTACCCTGATAAGACATCATACATACCCACTGGTTGTTCTCAATCAAGGGAGAACGCATGATCCAACAAAAGGTTTTATCAACTTCTTCAATTTCACAGAAAAGGAAGAAAAGCGAGTGAAGGTAAATCGTATCCTTCATTGATCACTAAAAGGCAAAATAATACTGCAGTATAATAATGAACACTGTGGTTTGTGTTTTAAACACAATTACATGGAATTCACAATTTACATATAACATTAGGGTTATCTTATATTGTTACATGTAAAGGTTAAAATAGATTGATTGTCCATATCCCCGTTCAAGTTTAAGCTCACAAAAATTACAGCATGTATCCTTCTGCAGGCCGTGTCATTAAATGTCATTCTCAACTCGATGGGAAGCATTCAGCAGAGCAGCCTGTTAGGCTCATAAAAAAAACTACATTACTGACAATATATTTGTCTCAAAATGGAAGAATGCAAAAGTAGAGATTCATTAAAAATACATATGAAGTTGCGCAACGCGAAGAACCAGGCAATTGAGAGACCAAGATCAAAGCATATTCAAGAAGTACTTCTTGCATATCATAGCATTTATCATATATGTTATATTTTATACCCTCAGCAGTTGAATAACTGGTGGGAAGTATAATTAATTGTATATCCTCTTTTAAACCAGTCTCTTCATGCTGGCTACACACTTGAAAATACGATAATTCAAAGTAAAAAAGGAGAATTCAATAACTCTTTAAATGTGCATATATATATTGATTTTAATTTTATGTCTTTGATCATTTAGTATTTCATCATTAATCAGTTTGACAACCCATATAAATTTATATCCATGTGGCCTCTTTTGCCACTTAACTTTCACCATCGCTCCTGAGGATGATCGTCCCAGGGTCGTTCCAGTTGTGGTTTCCTCCTCTGGCCTTTATCAGGGATTGTAGGCGTAACCTGGCCTTTGTTCAGGGATTGTAGGAGTAACCTGGCCTTCAGGGACGGGTCGTAGGTTAGTTTCGTGTTTTGAAATTCCTAACACCGCAGCTGAGTATAGAATTAATGTCTTCTTTACACTGGAGACTGGGTATACCCGTCCAGATTAGCAATTGTCTTTTGCTTTTATAGCCGTCTAAACGGATTTTTTATCCCGCGGAAATTAAGGCTTGTGATAGGCTGGCATTTCATGGCGTTACCATGTGGCTTAGTGTGGCTGGGTTGACCTAATTGGGGTCTCTCAGTCGGTCCATCAAAGCGCGGATTTGCATAAAGTTCCCTGGGTGGAATTTCATATGTCCAGACTATCGACGCATCTCATTAACAGGTCAACCTTTGATGGCGTAACTTCAAAGAGTGCTGGGCCGGCTGGTAGATAAGCTTGATAGCTGCTGCGTCTCTTGTTACAATATACTATGTATACACAACCACTTAGCAGTATAATCTACACCTTAAAACCTGACCACCACATGTATCAAATTAAAAATAATATTAATTTAGTGAAAGATCGGATCACTAGCAATAAATTGAAACTTATTGAGAAAAAAACCCCAAATCAATTTAAACAATAAAATGCGATTAAAATAATTGTGTAATTTTGTCACACTTGAAGTTATATATATAGGTGGTACTAAAATTAGCGCAATGTGTGAACATGTTGGTACTTAAGGGAGCACTTTTTGACAACGATTTGTCATAATATTGGTAAGATAAGACCTATGTTGGATTTAGAAACCACAAAAATGTTGATGTAATCGTCAGTTTTGAGTTTGATAGATCATTGTAACGCTCTCCTTGTTGGTTGTCCTACATATACGATAGATATATTTCCAAAATTACACAATAAAGCAGCTTGTTTATCAACTTCAGCAAATCTATATGAAAACGTGTGCAGCTTCCATTTATTTAGATAAACAATAATGGTCATTTATTTAGATGAACGCTCATTTCATCAAATGCTCTGTTAATGAGCGTTAAGCGTAGCGAATCTACTTTTAATTATATATATTTTAGTGCATCAGCTCCCATTTAATGAAACAGTATTATTTTTATAACTAGATCAATTACAAACTTCGGAGAAGAAATCTAAAAACTGAATCCTTTCGGCAGTGGTTTTTTTTCTCCTAAACTTATTTTATTTATTGTATCTTTAATTTTCCATTTCGTCCTTAATTGCATTTGGTGTTTTGAAATATATTTTGCATTTTCAACTGTATAACTAACGTGTTGCGTTATAATATCATGTCAATGTAAAGCGCCGCTGAGCCCTCCAGGGTGGAGGTTGAGCGCAATATAAATTTACTATTTACTTTTTATTATTCAAAATTGTATTGCATTACGTTTTATACGCATACGAGTTTGAAGCAAGTGACAACAAAAATTATTTAAATTTCGAATTTGATGATTTTAAAAATGCCATAAATAAAGACGTTCTTTAATCCTTAGGAGTTATTTCCAGAGCTGTACATTCTACAAACTCATTTCTTGCACAGTGGTCTAATAGGCTCTTATCTTCAACTGACAGAAGTAGAATATGCCTACCTCTCCTGCTTGGTGATTCTCAACAGTGGTATGTTTTCCCAAGGGTTACCAAAGCATTATGTTTCTAGATCCTGCCATTTATTAACAATCTATGATAAAGATAGGTTTATAGTATGTACCTCCGTTCAAGCACAGGCTCACAGACTTGGCATCATTTATCCCCCAGCTGGCGATGTTGTTCACAATCCTTCTCAACACCACAGGGTGCATACAATAGAGTAGCCAGTTAGGCTCGTCACACTAACGCACTGATAACGTCTTCCTCTACCCGTTGCTGGGTACTTATTCACACCTGAGTCAAGTGAAGAAAAAACACGCAAATAGTCCTTGTGAAGGACTCGACACCAATAGATTGCTTCTGTCAGGATTTGAATCTGGAACCTCTCGATCTCGAGTTGAGTAGCCTAACCCCTCGCCACCGACGTATAGAGTAACTAAAAATAAATGAAGAGGGAGCGGGCACTGATGGTCTAGTAGACAGAGTGATAGTGGGATAATGTAACACTGTCAGTGAGAGACAAGAACAGAAAATAGGCAAAAGATTTTCGTCGACCGGGGGAATCGAACCCATGCCTGCCACGGCAACTCCGCCTCGCCGTGAACAGAAAACAAGCCCACTACCTCTGGGGTGGCGGATTAGTCCAGAGGTAGTGGGCTTGTTTTCTGTTGATTCAGGCACACCAATGATTCTTGTACCCAATCATATCATTTACTCTTTCCAGACTGTGCTCGCATTTTTGAACATGAAAAAATAAATGATCTGAAAGAATTTTACGCTGACTCCTTGTACGTCTACGAATCAGGTGAGAGGAACGATAACAATGGATTTAGAGTTAAGCATATCATTTATCCGCCAGCAGACCGTGACATTTGAAACCATTCTTAGCCATCTGGAGAAATAACAGTTGAACTAGTCTCTCAGGCAGCCCAGCTCGTGTTGTTTTTCACCAGTAATTTTTAACACACTTCTTGAAATCGATATGAATTAAACATTTGATTAATATTAATGATTTCAATACATTGATGTATTTGTATTCAAGAAAGTGTGTGTTTCTTTGAAAGAGCCACACAACTGTGAAATGTCCAAGTCCAAGTTGTTTTGCTATAATGCACTCTATCTGAAATACTCAATGTCTTCCATTTTGTTTGTATGTGCTTTTGTTTGTTTTGTTGATAAATAAACGTTCATGATAAGAATGTACAGTCAGCGCAAATTATGTAAATTGATCAATTGCAAAATTGAAATTGTAACTTTGCGTTCATTTTGAATGCAAGTCTTTGCTTAATTTTGGTGCATTTTATATCAGCTATGTTGCGTCTAACATAGACTTGCAGATATTGTTTTTCAATGTCATTAGAACAATTTCTAAAGAGTTTGGGTCAACATCCTTTTCGGCACAGTGAGAACGTATCTAAGGAGGAACCTTTGCATAAACGCCCATAAGATAAGATGAGACATAATATGGTTATTTACAAAATGTCAAATCGTTAACATGTACAATATGCAGTTTTTGACGTTTATTTGCAAATGTACTTACAAGGTCTAAAAGTGCTGTCCGCTTGATATTTGCTTTGTCTAATGAAAAGGAAACGAAATCGCCAACAAATTGAGAGAACGCCGTGGATTACTTTAACTGGGTGCACTCTCTGGAAAATGTTTTAATATAAAGTTAATGCGCTCAAAATAATCTAAAATATGTTTACTTTCCCTAATGGACGTTAAGTCATTCACACTTATTTTTTGTGGTGAACATTGATGGTGCAGAATATAATTATGTTTTAGGTAATATTTGTATACGTTATGTCATTACAACTTCTTCTTGACTGGTCAAAGTTGATGATGTAATACGATTTTGGGTAAAATGTGTTCAATGATAGTTAGATGTCAGAATATTGATTAGCCAAGGTTTATATTGTGGATAGATCTGAATGATATAATTTTATTTATTTATTTAATCGATCCGGTTAAAATACGCTGTCAGCTAACCTTCCTATTGGTAATGTATAATGATGTCATAAAATGTAGTCCCGTTTAACCTCATTTTGTTCATTGACTGCTGTAAAGTCGGTCAGAGAGAAAATGAGCTAAGTCAAGACTTCAAAATGGAAATGTTTTGACCCGTAGCAACTCCATGACAACAATGATGCAGGGGCGTTATAATGGCATATAAATACATCACATAGAGCATATTGAATCTGCAATAGGACTAGTAGACGTCGAGTGAATTTCCAAGGTTAGGGCCTCGAATACTCGGACAAAATTTCAAAACAAATCCGTCCATTGCCTTGGACCTTCATGTCTCAAAACCACTGCGTTAATTACTACACCAGGAGCGCCGCTTTCAACATTTAAATCCGAAAATAATCAATAAAAAATTTACGATGAATTTTATGATTTAGATCAATTTTGTCTCCTTTTCCAAACAGAATACTTCCCAGAATGTCCCCTTCGTTTTGGTGAAATACTGCTACGTCTTTCTGAATTTGCTCAGTTCTCTCTCCAACATAATGTTGCCGTTGCTAAAGTTATGAGGAAGCACAAACAGCTCTATATACCTCCTTTATATGCTGAAATGTACAAGACAGAAGAGGCAGGCACCGAGAGTTTCTAAGTGAATGTTGTCTGATGCCTAATCATATATCTATATTCTTGATAAAAACAACCCTATCCTGAGAGGTTGAATTATGTCACATCTCACATGTGAAAATTTAACTTGTCACAGATATTGAACGAGCTGCCTATCAAAATCAAAATAAGTGATGATAATATTATTGACTTTTTAAAAGGAACTGAAAACTGAATTACTTTTATGAGATATTAATTGTTTAACACTTTAAAAGCCACTTTTAAACTAATTTTCAAAGATTTTTGTTTCATGTAACATTACGTCAAGATATTGATGTTTGTATGTTTGATAGGTAAAGAACATGTTTTAAACAACTATGACTTTTAGTTACGTAGCTTTTGTTGCATTTTGCCAATTTTTAAAACGTTTTAGTGTTTTAGTTGTTTTTTTTATTCTTTACCGTGCAATATTGTTTAGGTTAATGCTTTTCACGTTATGTTTGATATTCATCATTTATCTATCTAATTTATGTCTTAAATCGCATTTAGAACATTTAGAGGTGTATTCTGGCGCAATCAGAATGAATCTTTAGTTTTATTATTTCACTCAGGTAGAATGTGAAGGATATTGTCATGTTTTCCTTGTAACATTTTTTAAATAAAATAAACTAGTTTTGTTGTTTATCATATTAAATGAAAGTATGAGGAATTTGGAATGTTCAGGACACCCATTTTGCAGTATGATATTTATATTGGACTAATTCAAAGTATAACATTCGTCATTGAACACTGCTGTTTTATCAAATTAAAGAGCGCCTCTTTGTCCATTGTTTAGTATTGTTAGTGTCATGCTTCATCAATTTATAAAGAGCGATAAAATAAATAATGTGTTAAATCAGTCTTTCAAGTTCACTCATTGTTGACACGCAAGTTTTCAAGTAGTTGTGAATTTAATTTAATTAACATTTTGTCTTATAAAATGCAATTGAGCACCTCAAAATAATAAAAGAAAAAATTGCAGCGCCACTAGGCACTGAGAGACAATATACAAGATTAATAGAAAAAAAGATTTGGGTCCTCAACAATTCCAGTTGCACCATTCAACCATTGTACTGTTACAAAGTCAAAGAAACTAATCGGCTTCCAACTAACCGCAAGTGTATTCCTGTACTACTACTACTATTACTACTACTACTACTACTACTACTACTACTACTACTATTACTACTACTACTACTGCTGCTGCTGCTGCTACTACTACTACTACTACTACTACTACTACTACTACTACTATTACTACTACTACTACTACTTCTACTACTACTACTACTA
>JARDUL010272534.1:0-14734 GCA_030265205.1 Dirona pellucida | reverse complement strand
CTCTCTCTCTCTCTCTCTCTCTCTCTCTCTCTCTCTCTCTCTCTCACACTCTCTCTCTCTCTCTCTCTCACTCTCTCACACACACCCATGACTTTATTTAATAAGTCAAACCATGCCAATGCTGGGTTGGAGAGGGTGGTATTGGTATCTCTGCGTCCATATTATAAATATATAGTGTCTCACTCTCACTGCTGGCCATTGGTTATTGAGGAATCAGAGTACTCTCTCCTGGCTAAGTGTAAATATAGAGTACGTAAATTAGTTTCAATGATTGTCAGCACAAACACAGTGGCGTTTCGACCAAAGATCTTTTCTCAAGCGACAATTAATAAGGAACAATCGCAATACAAGTACAAGTTAGTAAACCAGACTGGATTGGGGTGGGGATGCCCTTATTCCCCCATTCAACCCCATCTATGTTTTACTTGTGATTGTTCCTTAGTATTATATGGCGCTGAACATAATATGCCTTTGGTCGAAATATCGCTACTGTTACTGTCCAATCATGGAAGAAAGTAATTTACATACTCTGTATTTTCACTTAAGTCAACATGGATTCGGCAGGTCATTATTATTACTATTGTATCTCGTGGCTAAGCTCAGTCAAGGTCTGAATGTTTCACTGTTACCTGCTTAAATTGTTCAAGCACAGTACAGTTGACATTGTCCTCGGGAAGTAAGCTCCAATCTTTGACAATGAGAGGCCCAAATAGGTATATCAGTTGAACATTTTAACATCGTTAAGTTCCTGACATTGTATGCAAGATATGCCTTACGACTTACACATATTCTTCAAACACTTCTGGTTAGTGCATGTAATCATCAAGCTTTTTTTTTCTTCTTCTTCTTCAAACTTCAAGCATGAGAAGGGGAAAAAAGTTGCAAGTCAAAAGCTTATATTTTCAAGTATTTTATTATGTTTTCATTAAAAATATATAGATTTAAATGCATGATTATATCTAATTCGTTGATGAACATATGCAACATTTTTACATTGATGGAGACAGTAGGAAGACATAAGATAAAACTAAAATTTAACTTGAGCAAAGACCTATTTGGTTCTGATTATTATTTACAACTAAAAATCAACTTAAGTAACATAATTCATATATTTATTTGGTTCTGATTGTCTGAGCAATTATTATTTTCAACCAAAAATCAACTTAAGTAACATAATACCTGGACACACTTGGTTCTGGTTGATTGATCAATAATTATTTACAACTAAAATTCAACTTACTTAAGTAACGTAGACTTATTTGATTCTGATTGTTTGATCAATTATTAATATTAATTACGCTTCGACAGCAAAATCCTTATTCTGTCGTTTTAGTCCATATCATTTCAAAAAGTGAAAATAACGTTTATGAATCAAAATTGACAACTACAATTGATTAAGTAAGGTGTTGATTTCAAACAATCAAAATGATTCAATCCAATGATATTAAGGTCAATACAACGTCAAAACAAAATATCGTGTTTGCTTAAAGTAAAAGTTAATGCACAAAATGGAAAAAGGGGCAATATTTTATTCGGTAAAATGATTGCATGCCAAAACAGCATACTTATTGCATAGGTTTTAAATTTTGAACATGCGTCATGCATGATCTATTCTATAGCTGAGCAAAAGTTTTGTATTTTTGCTTCAGAAATAACAAAGTTAAAGCAGAAAATGGTGGGTTCCGTTCTTTCTGTGTCACCCGGTATTATGGACTAAACACCTTGAGGAACTTCATGAACTGGCTACCAAAGCAAGAATATCAATTGAGCAAAACCCATCAAATGAAATGTGTTAATAAATAACACAATGGATGCCAAACTTTTATCAGAAAAAAACCGGTTGGAAAACATTAGAAAATAATTGGAAAGAAACATACGGAATCCCTTAAGTTTGAAAAAGGCACATCCCAACTTCAGAAACTCACAATTAAGCTCAAATGAGGAACAGCCCAAAAGAGGCCAGAGGGACAAATGACTGCTGAAAAGAAAGGAAACAAAAGCGAACACGCTACCAACAAAATGCCTCTATCCCAAATGAAATTGAAATGCACAATCATTCAACCTATATTTGAGTTAAATGAAGCAATAAAACAACTTTTTTTTTTTAAAGACCTGATAGTATCAATAATAAAATGCTGAAATATGTGGGTTAATCAAATGGCAAAATCAGCCTCCTTATACTTATATTATTAAGCCAGTTTTTTTGAATGCCGGTCAACTCCTAGAAAATTTAAAAGAGGCACAAATAATTCCAATCGTAGAGTAAGGAAAGCCAAAAACAAAGAAAGACAGGTACCGCCCCATCAGCCTATTACTATTAAGCCGCTTTGGGAAAACTAAGGAAAGAACAATCAACAATTGACTTATTACATTCCTTTAAATAAACAATATCCTGGATAATTGCCAATCTGTTTTTTAGGAAACCCAGCAGCACAGATGATCAAATCATATTATCTAGCGCACAAGAAATAGATCATTCCAACAGAAATGGAAACTCATATAGCTATCTTTTTTTTACCTCAATAAGCCCAATGTGGTCTGAAAGGAGGGACTAGGTACTTCTAAAACTGGCTGAAACAGGTACTTCTAAAACTGGCTGAAACAGGAGTGCAAAAACAAAATGTACAGTTTGATTATACATTATCTCTTTGGAAGATATGCCTGAGTAAAGCTAGACAAACATAAAATCATGGCAGTTAAAGTGAAAGGAGTTCCGCAGGGAAGTATTAATTATAGCAAAAATATAGAGTATTTACATGTTAATTAGCTTCGATCATTTTGCTTTATTAATAATCATAATAATAATAATATCACAATAGGTATTACATTTTCATTGTCTGTAAATTGTAACGGCAATTAGTCATTTGATTTCACTAGATGAATGCATTTGACAAACATTTAAGTCTCTTCTACATTCACACGGAACAGGGCATCCCTCTACACCCGCAATATTTTTTATTAAGGCCTTTAGTCGAAAAGTTAATGTTTTATGCTGTCAACCAATTGAAGCTAATTTACTCTTTCAATCCGGGGGGGAGGAAGGAGGGGGGGGTAATTCACGGCTGGACAGACCATATTTGACGAAAAGCGAAATTAAGCATCCAACATTTTTTAAGACCCTATTATTTAAATAATAACAAAAATAAAGTGCCGTAATATGGGGTAACTTTGGTCCACTTTTTTTTGTTTTGGGAGCGGTACTAACTCCAATAATACTTAAAAGTAAGTATTTTTTATGCCAATCTAGGGGATTGTGCACTATGATACGGGAGTAACAATGTCATTCCCTTAAAATCTAAAATTGTACCATCTTTTTGATTATAAGAGTTGTGGACAAAGACCCGTATGGGGTAACACTGGACAGACACACAATTATCTGTAAAGACTAAACTGGGGAAACAATGGCCATGGTAGAATGTGATTTATTGTCAATGACTTCGTTTTGGAATGATTCAGCACAAAATGGTGCAGGTCAAGAACCAATTGCTAATTGATTTTTGAAAATGTTTTTAACTTGGAAACATACTTTGAAATTCATGAAATCAAACATGAGTTAACAATTACACAAAATAATATTTTTTCCCCATTGGACCAAAGATACCCCACCCCATATTAGGGTATCAAAATAATATGACTTTTGTAGGGAATTGTTGATAGAATAAGTAAATAACATTTTCAGAGAACATGGTTTTGATTGCAAAACTGGGTATAAAAACTTTATAAAAAATTTTTTCACTACTTTTTTGAAAATTAAATTAGATATAAAAATTTCATGAAAACGCAAGAAACCTTTTTTAAAAATACTTCTTTTTTTTTAAATTTACATAACACACAGAAAACGGACTATAATTTCCAACTGAACAAACTATTTAAATTCATTTACATGACGCTTTCACTTTACGAATCACAACCTTGATTACAAAATTGGGTATAAAAACATTTTAAAATAATTTTTTTAAACAAAATTTTTGGAAATTGAATTAGATATTAAAATTTCATGAAAACCAAGGAAACCATTTTTTTTATTTTTTTTACATAACACAGAAAACTGACTACAATTTCCAACTGAGCAAACTATTTAAATTCATTTACATGACGCTTTCACTTTACGCCTTGAATTAAATATTAAATTTCATGCATGCACATTCATTGTTGTCACACTGTTTCATATAAAAACTTTTTGACAACAAGCCAGTTTTTCCAGCTCGGTTGTCTTGGTATTTAAAACTTTAAATTAAATCAATTAAAATAAATTTGAGCCTGAAAAAATGGCACAATGGAGCATACATACTCTGACTCTTATTATATTTTCACTAAACGTCAACATAGCTTCTGCAGGTCATCATTACTAAATCATTTCCCCGCCAGGATATGGTTCACAGTTACAAACGTAACACAAACAAAAGTCCATGTCAAAGTTAGAACCACCCAAATTGTATGGCGGAAAGGAGATTGATGCTTGTAGTCACGGCCAATAGCCAGAATGTCCTTCCTAGCATAATATACCAAAGCTGCTGGAATGGCATACTGAATTGCTGCACCTGCATAAGACCCAGTAATACCCACCAAAAACTCTACTTTGTTTGTGGCCATAGCTACAGCAATGGGCGGCAATATGGCCAAAAGTGGACACACAACTTTACTCAAAATCCATGGCAACTCACGTTTTGTTATGCTCTTAAATAATGCAATCAAATTATTCCGTAGTGTGATTGTAATGATTGGAAAGTTTGTGGATAGAGTAAATACTGGGAAAAGAGCAAGAAAATACTGAAAGGGCACAATGCTTGTGATAGACTGATCATCATTTGGCCGAAAGTTGAGGGTGTACAAGTCTTTTACATTAAAAATGGCAAAAACAGCGGTTAAACTCAACATCATATAGAAGAACATAATCAGAGTGTAATTCCCTGCCAACAGAGGGTAAAGCCTGGACTTGTTCCGAATTGGGGTGATAAGAGAGGGAAGGGAATGGTGACACATGAAGCTGTAGACACAGACACCAAACAGGTTCGGGACCCCTGAGATATTTGCGACAGGAGGGTGGCCAGTACCTTTACCTCTTGCAAGCCACAGAGATGCCAGAATGACCATCAAAATAAATGCTGGAGAGTAAATAAGACAAAAAAAATTACGTTACTGGTAAGGTAAGCCATGGTTATTTCAGCATCATTTTTTTTCTTTTATTCGCCATAATAATATTCGACCTGACATCTCTGATCAGATGATATGCTGCCCAATGCCCAATACCCCATTGAGAATGATTGATATTGTTGATAGATGCTATCCGTTTTGCCCTCTGCCTATCAATAGTATCGATGTGTCAAAATACTGAACAGCTGAAGGGACAAATGAGTGATAAAATCAAATGGTTTCCAGTTCCATTGGGCAGCAGAGAAAACCAGGTGGGCAGTAGCAATGGGGTAATTTTTTATTTATTTTTTACATTTTTGTTGCTTTCTCTAAAATCTGATTCTTTGTTACATTATTGAATAACACTACAGAAACCTAATAATGTAAACCCAGAATAGTAGAAGATGAAAGAAATACATGTCGCTCCACTGCCTAGTCCTTTTACTTTTAGTATTCACAATCATTGTCAAGACCAATCATAATCATACTTTACTTTACCTACACATTAAAATGACAAATCACAATTCAACCACTTACAAATCCATCTTGCTAATGAAGTCATGACCTGTAAATACTTGGTCTTCTGGACATTAAAAAAGACAAATGGTCCGATGAGAACAACAAATGTGGCCTGAAAACAACAGGGAAAAAAAGAAGAAGGTATTGTTAAGGGTTACATAGGCGCACACACACACACAAACGCACTAGCGCAAAGAGAAAAACCAATGATAAGTGAGAAATCAAATTACACTGAAGTATGTAGTTGGTCATGTGATTTCCCATCTTAAACTATTGACTTGTTATTGTTCGCCTCAGACAATGAAGGCGAAAGTATGTAGAATAAGTGGAGTTACAATATCAACAAGCCGTCCTTGTTTGTGTAAGGATGCCTGACAGTGTCTGTCTTCATTTTCATACACGAAGTGAAATACATTTTGTTGTACCTGAAGTTTCACTATAACTATTCTAGAGGCTATTTATAAATATCAGTGACTGGTGACAAACCTTACACCAAAAGGTAGAAAGGAAATTGATAAAGAAAGAGAATGGACTGGTGACAAACCTTACACCGAAAGGTAGAAAGGAAATTGATAAAGAAAGAGAATTGACTGGTGACAAACGTTCCATGATGCAGATGACCACATGGTGTCATGGGGGTGCCTGACAACACCAAATGCATTGCTTGGAGATCATTATCATTGTAACTCGTCCTGGGCTGCCGGAGACATACATAACAAGGACATATCTTTTGTCCCAGCATTTCATCAGGTTTCCTGTGCGAGTACTTACTACAAAAATTCTGTATGCATCCATACGGTTGATGTCTTTAACCCCATGCCAGCATGGATCTTCATCCTGGAGTTGGAGACTTTTGTTTTTTTCACTATCTGAGCCATTCTTCGTAAACGTGCTGAAATATTTCAAGGTAAAAATAATTAATGATTTTAGTTCAAAACCCTTTTCATCATTGTAATAATATAATATACATCAACCCAAGGTGGGCTGAGAAGACTGGAACGGTTGAACAAAAACTAACTGATGGAGTGACCGTGACCCCAATAGAACTTGGTCAGGTGACTCAATCTGAATATAGGTCAGCCTTCCAGCCTGTCTCCAGAAGGGCTTGACATAACACTAACATTGGCACAGAATTAAAAATGAGGTCACGCTTTGTTGAAAAAGAACAAAAATGAAAAGATGAATCATCTCTGAACTTTAATTTTAATCCCATATATATAAAAGGAATGTATGATGATCTAAGTGACCTTTCTGACAGGCTGTCATGGATTGTGCTAAATTTTGACAGGGCATTAATTCAATTATTATGCACTACGAACATCTGTGACTACAACAGAAACAAGTTTATCAGCATTACTAAAACTTCCCATGATCGGCACACAACATCGTCTGAGTCATTGTATGTAGGCCTATATCTTAATCAACAATTCACTAAAATCAAATTTAACTCAGTTCATCTGTCTCTTTCACTGCAATAAAATAGTCACTTGGGGTATGTACTACAAAATGGGTCATTATAATTTTTATTTGTCCTTATCTGTTTTGAATACAATGACGTTTGCATACCTTGATTAGTGCATTTGTGACTTACAAAATGAATTTTCTGACAATGATACTATTGATATAAAGGCAGCTATAATGGGTCAGACATCGAATGTAGGCCAACGAAGATACGAGTCAGCTAGCAATGACTCAGAGTACATTGAGGTGTTAAATTGTACGTATAAAGTAACTAAAATATGACAATCTTGTGATTTGGGAATGTTTTTTAATGATCAAAACTGTAAAATGGTATACAAATGGGAAAATGGTACACAAACAAATATATACCATACCATACTAAACCTTTCTAATTGTATGGAATAGTATGGTATGGCATAGATTTGTTTGTTTAATATCAAGACCCAATCCTTTCCCCACATATTACATACAACAAATTCCAAATCAATGTAATTATTTCTTATTGCTTGAATAATTTTCCAAAAATTATATGTTGCTAATTTTACTGAGATGTTCGTTAAGCATTTTCTTATTATACTACAGTATGCCCTTTGCTAAGTTCATTAAATATATTTCCCATATGATCTAATCATGTACATTAGGTTAAAAACAAGAAGACCATGCCACTCACCAGGCTACATCCCGAAGAGACTTTGGAACAGCGGCAGCATAGATTGAGAGGTCGCCGTACAAGTACACAATCATGCACACATTGAAGACACCCAACCCAACTTGAAGAGAAAAGAAAAGGATTCATGACAATTGGTCTATAAATTTTGATGTAATTTTGTTGACGCCAGTCAATCGCAACCTCTATTTAATCACAACTTTTTCTTAGAAACAGAGAATTAATTCTACCCATAAAAGTCACTCTGCTTAACCGTAACTTACTTTGTATCATTTCAAAATGAGAATGTGAGACACCTTGACATTCTGTTACCTCTGGGCATGTCTGAAGGACTCATGTGGGTTCTATTTTGAGGATCAGAGTCAGAGCTATACAGGCAAATAGCAATGTCAACCAACTCCCAATTAGAATTGGTCTTTTGTCTTCACTACAGGTCTAACAAAAAATAAACATTTGACATTTATATCTATCTTGCTTTTGAGTCAACTTTTTCCCTTTCGTGGTAAAGACTTTCTCTTCTTCTCCTTCTCCTAGCATACTTTGCTCCATATGGAATTTAACCTACTACTTTTACAAATTGCTTGATGACAGCAATTCTAAAATAGATTTTGCAGAAATATTTCTTTGGTAATTTTCTGTTACATCTATTGCATTAGATATTATATGTATTGACTTTAAAACAATGTTATGACAATACTTCAACCACAATATATGGTTAAAATTCACAAAATGGGCTAGTTACCTTTGCTGAAATACAATGATGCCATTGCTCCCTGGTGAGACAGAAAAAAAAAACAACCTCTTTTTATTAACATAGTAAGAGTGGTGAGAAACTGGTGATCTGATCAATAAGGAATGGAAACAAAAAATAATGGCACCGCTTATCAATTGCTGTCCAGTTTACTTTACATTATGTGTGCGCAAAACAGGCAGTTGTGATATTTTTTTTCTCTATTGCTTGGATCATCTCCTTTACACTTAGAAATCAGGATGTTCGGACGTGAGATGTAGGATAATTTTTTATAGATCTGAGTTTTTAAAACATATATATAAATTTACACAAAAAAATGATGATTGATTCAATGAGATACTCAAAGTAAAGCAAACTTTGCACTGTACCATTTCAACTCTTTCTGATATCTCAAATGATGGACCAGTGTTGCTCTCTAACAGATAAAAAATAAACATTTTAAAAAATACATGTAAACAAATATATATATAACATATCATATATAAAGGAATATATATGTTGAATTGATTGCAAATATGATGCCTTGATCATGTCTAATTTTTTACAAAAGTAAAAAGGGAAAAAGAAATCAACTTTTAAACATAGAATTACTGAGGTTACAGTGCATTTCATGTGTAACAAAAACTTGATTATAAAAGCATTGGCATAGTCCCTCCACTCTTGTTATAACCAAGTTGCACTGTACAATCATTCTGCTTTAGTCTGGTATTTATTTCAGTGCCGCCATCATAAAAAAAACCAATGGGAAGTTTGCTAACTGTATGATGTGAGATATGTTTTCTGGTGGAGTCATTCCCCCTGCACTTTGCAAAAGTTGTGAAGTAAAAGTCTGGGAGGGGCAGACAGTTAACTAATTTGTAGCATTTGAAAGGATATATATTTTCGAAGCCGAATGTGGGAATATTTAAATCTAACTGTAAATGGAAATTAGGTTAATAAATTCTGCATATAGAAAAAAGCGTTTTTGACTCAAGCATTATAGATATTTTATTTCATGGTGGACAAATTTATGCTAACCAGAACAATATGAATCCCAAAATATTTAAATGTCAAGTCTCTAAACTCTAAATGACAAGTAGCTATTATTTTATCTCTCTTTTATTTCCAAATAAAGCAACAATATGACTAGAGCTCTAAAAAAAAAGAATGAAACAATCTATTACCTTGTTCAGTAACCAAAGGCTGTCTTTCATTCAGATTCACACTGTGACCTGACAAGTTTTCCTGTGGATTATAGCAATAGAAACACTTGTTACTACTAACCTTCATCAACAAACATAGTTCACAAGTCATATCCGGGAATCGTGGATGGCAACATGCTAAAAGATATACATGCGCTGTGAATTAATCCCTCATTCTTCATTGAAAATTAGAAGACAGAAAAGCGGTTGGATCATGGCTGATTTCTGGTGCATAGGTCATAGTTTTTCGCTTATTTCAAGCAAATGATTTCATACGTCCAGGGGCCGTATTAACAGACCACATGTTAACTGTTAGAACATTTTGGCAGAACCTTATTGCAGTAAATTATACTCATAACATTGCATGATTCATTGTATTATTCATGTAATTTTTAAAGTATAAAATTGTGCCAAAATGTGCTAACAGTTAAAGTATGGTCTGTTAATACCGGCGCAGGTGTTTTCACTCTCAAAAGTGAAAGATGTAAAAGGTGAGACGCATATTGCCAGGATTCAAACCCAGAATCAAACGATTTTGAACCTGACAGTAGCCTAAGCACTCAGCCATCGATGACATAATAGTGACCGCAGTAGCAGAAGTAGCAGTAGTAGTAATATTAGCAGTAGTGGTGTTGGTACTTGTAGTGGTAGTAGCAATTTAAATTGAAGACACAATGAAAATCTTACTTCACTTTCCTTCATGACAACTTTCTCAAATCTGATCTTTGCATTGGAAATCGCCATTGTCTCAGTAATGAATGTCAAGGTTAGGAAACTGAAAATATGAAGTATGAAATAATTGAAAAATAGTACATAATTTATATGGAAGAAAAATGACATGCATATTTATTCTTTTTTTTTCTTTCTCCCTTTTATTATAGATGTATATACATATGAAAAGAAAATAAGGAGAGAAAAAAAGAAAGAAAGAAAATCAATTCTACTGATTTCCCAAACTGAGAATATCAAAGTATCATAGCAATATAAAATTGAAGCTGGTAAGAAGATTTCATTGTCTTGGATACAGAGATAAAAAAGAAGACTATTTCTTTTTAAGTTTACAAACCTCATAAATGCCAAAAGAATTATGATAATAAGACTGAGGAGCCACCCTGCATCTTTGAAAGCCTCCGGCATTGTCAGAGCTCCTGTGCCCACAATAAGATTGAAGACATAGACAAATCCAACCTAGTAACAAAATGAGACATAATATGAGACATAAAAAAGCAACAACAACAAACAAAACAGTAAATCAAACAGAGTCATTCTATAATGTTCCATATTGGGTGGGGCATAAACCATGTAGGTCTTGTGGAAAAATGCAATAATTATTGAATATTTGCCTGTAATTTGTTCCAAAAGTATTCAAATCTTTCATGAAAGATATACATAGAGTGAAAACTTGACATTTTGCATTAGATTACTGCCGTCTTTAAAAATCATGACTCATTTTTATTTTTCATCATGAGGGGCACCAAAGTGTGTGTAGAGATACACATAAATATAAGAACTGCATCTTGAGAAAAAAACTACATATTTATTCACATATATGAAGTTTATTGTCAACAAAGATTAATTCTTAATCTCTTACAGATGCACAATATCATACAGACGTAATAAGTTTTGGAAACATATTAATATTAAGATTCCTAAAAGCTGACCTCTTTCACTGAAGATTGCGGGTCTTTTAATTGGACTTAAAGATCTGAATGTTTCGAAATAGAAAACTTAGCTGTTTGTAGAGTCCGTAGAATAAGACCACGGACTCTACAAACAGCTAAGTTTTCTATTTCGAATTTTCCTTCTTTTTTTTCTTCTCTATTTATGCATGTATGATAGTTAATTGTAATTTTAACCATTAGTGCTGTGTGTTTGTTTTAGTTTTTTATCTTTTTTATCTGTTGTTTTTGTTTGTTTGGCTATTTCTTTTATTTTGTAGAGGCATTGTCCCTCACTGTTTTTTTATGTTTTAGTGTCTCTGTCCCTTTGTGTCGTCACTTGACGAAGGCCTTCGGCCGAAACGTCGCTTATCTTGTTTTGTCTTCGTCCTCTTAAAGCCTCAATTTATTCCTTATATATATATCATTTATTAAACAGTAATGAAGCTTTCCCTGATATTCCTTAGAACAGTTCCAACTGTTGTAATAAAATATCATGATCTATGGTATCAAATACTGCACTTAAGTCTAACTGATTTTTAAAAAAAACATATATCGACCTTTATTGTTCTATAAGAATGAAACAAAAAACTTAATAAATTCACAATATGGATTCAAACCTTACCAGTTTGGAATACTGATCTCCTGGTCCTAAGGACTCCTCTGCCATGATTCAGTTTGATCTAGAAGAGGAAAAAGATTTATGCATCGAACTATGTTCTGAAGGCTTGAGCCTTATATAATAGCTGGAAAAGTGCACAAAGATTGTGTGTGATGGTGTTAACTGTTAAATGGATCAATTAAGACCTTTTTCCTTTGAAATTTGGGCGGTTTTAATTGAGGTGTTCCACTGTATTCATAACCTGAAATGGCATCCTGATGTCAACAAAATTTCATAAAAGGCAAATATATATGTACTTGGCTATATTAGAACAGACCTCCAGCATTGCTACAGCAATCTAAAAGAAACAGCATAAGCATGTCACACGTCTAAAAAAGTGAAATAATTTTTCAGAAAAAAAGCAATTAAATGTTTTAGAATGGCCGGGAAACTCCCCCGATATAAGCCCGATGAAAATTTGTGGGCTGTCATCAAACAACACCTTCAAAATCAAAATTGCACAACGCGGGGCAAGCTCCATGTAGCTCTTTTAGAACTATGGTACAATCAAACAGAGCACAGAAAACTGCAAAATCCTCATTGTTTGTGTTCAGGCAGTGCTGAAGAAGCGTTGAGGACATATTAAGTACTAGAGGTGCCATTAGCCCGTTTCACTTTTCTTTTTAAAAAAACATAAATTAAATAACATACACCATGATGCTTTTTTATAATTCGCACAAGGGTGTATATTATATAATATATCATCATAACATTAATCATTTATATTTATAAAAATATGTTTTTACGTGATAGCGCCACCGCAGTCATCATATATTTCATAATCTCTTAAGAGTCAACTCCAGTATTCATACTCATAACAACAAATATATATCATAATTAGTCTAGACTTCTGTATATAAGTATAATCTAAATCTAAATGAATAAACACTCACCTTTGCTAACAACTCCTAACAACACAGCAGAAATACCAAGCAACAATTGGCAACAAGAAAGTAAAGACAACTAGAATACAAAAATGAATTAAACTTGAAAGTTTGAAAACCTAGACTTCTAGACTAGCTAAACTATAAAGATGACATTAACTTGGACACGACTTTGACCTGAAATTGAGGACAGAGCCAGAGTAGGTTCTATATCTCTGCTATCTTGGTGTTTATATACAAACGAAAACGATTTTCACCTGTCCCTGCCTGTGACTGTCACATGACTAAGATAATGTGATCATTACCAAAGTACCTCGCACGATACTCAATGCTAACATACAAACCGAATACAAAATGGATCGATACCTTCACTATGGCAGCTCAGCTATGTCATCTGTCATTCACTACTAGACCTACTTAACTAAAACTCGTCGCATTGCCGTGTAAATTATTTTTTTTTAATGTTGTCAACGTGTGTCTATCCATGCGGCCCTCACACCAATTACGTTATTTTCACATCTCACCTCTGTTGTAAGCAGCTTATCCTTGTCCAAGAATTGTATTCGCGCATAACAGGCAGCGAATGAAGTGTTGAGTGTTCCGTTGCTTTCCCAAAAGTAAAGCGCTTAGAGCATGGTTATGGTCGTGAATAAGCGCTATATAAATGTACATTTACATTTTCCTTTCTTGCAAATCGAATTACTCGTCGTTTAGCTAACAAACAAAGGACTCGAAATCTTCGTATCAGGAAATTTATACATACCATTTATTTGGTGAAGCTTTTTTAAAACCCTATATTAATAGTACATCGTCAAAAGTTGATAAAATATCAGAAGCAGAAGCCGGTGGCGCAGTGATTAAGTCACTCGCCTTTGGTTCGAGAGGTCGCGGGGTCAAATCCCGGTGGAAGCACTATATCTTTTTCTCAGGACCTTGGTCACACTTTGCGGAGCTGCACTGCGACTGACGCCTTAGTTAGTCCGGTCTACCCTCGGAATAGACCCCAAAGAAAGATTTCCCCCCTGAGAAAGATAAAGGGAATTTATTCTTTTAAATTCGTTTATTTAATGTAATTTGTGCTCTTTGTATGGGATAATAGATAAAGAGAGAACCACAGGGAGGAAACTGCGCTCTTAAAAGTTTGCTCTGACATTGCTTTTACTTTTTATGATCATGTAATCATTTTCTGTTCAATTATACTATGTATCTCATATACTCATATCATTCACAATTCATATAAGACAGAATGATAGTAGGATAATTAACAGTGCAAGTGAGGGACAAGAACAGAAATAGAAAAAATATTTCCGTCGACTGGGGGAATCGAACCCATTCCCAGCAGTGGCGTAATGGCTCGGAAGTAGTGAGTTGGTTTTCTGTTCACGGCTAGGCGTTGTTGCCGTGGCAGACACAATGACCTTATAGTAATATAAGGTCAATGGGCAGACATGGGTTCGATTCCCCCGGTCGACGAAAATCTTCTTTTTTTTCGTTCTATTCCTGTTCTTGTCTCTTACTGGCACTGTGACATTATCATACTATCATTCTGTCTACTAGACTTCCAATGCCCGCTGCGCTCCGCTCCCTTTTCATATATTTATTTTCACAATTTATATATCCAGTTTTTATACTATATTATCATAGGTATGATGTAATTCTATTCACGTTCGAAGATGGTCTTGTGCGAAAATGAAGCTTGTCCATCTCGTATGGACATGACGTGTGATTCTGTTGTTTTCCACCTCCCCCTCACCCCGTCAATCATCATAAGGACTAAGATGTTATTTCCAGTCAGGATACATAGCCCTAGCAGAGTGCC
>JARDUL010272423.1:0-13792 GCA_030265205.1 Dirona pellucida | reverse complement strand
GGCGGGCCCGGCGACCTCGTTATGCGAATCTATCCACTTGAATGCCCTGACGGAAATCAAATGCACTCACCGCCCATTTATCCGAAGTTCCACCCTCGGATAATCATTGTAGAATTATGGTTCAGGTTTGGGACAAATTTGGGACAGCAAGTTTAATATTAACAAGATCAGTTACACTTACTGAATGTACATGAGATCGAACATGAGGACCCATGCATTACATTGGGAAATATGTAACGTAAAACGTCATTACTTTTCAAGATTTGATATTTTAAAACTCATTACAACTATAATAATATAATCCTCTCCCCCCCAACCATATAAATTAACTAATAACTTAATTCATACGACACAAAAGGGTAAAAGTTTCAACGTCAGTAGGTATTTTTCATCAAAATATCAACAAATAAATATTCATATAGTTTTATTCAGGTCACACAGATTTTTTTCAGTTTGAAACCACTATGAATCTATTATATTGTATGCACAGTCATTGTAAAGACATTCAAGGGCCTTACATCCTCATTTGGTGGCAAGCCCTGCACAAAAGTGGACGTGGTATGTGAGTGGAGTGGGGGGTGGGGGGGGGGGGGGGGGTGGTGGACAAAGCAAACAGCGCAGGAAAATCAGAGATGCTGTTGAGTCAACAATCAATGTATACAAATACAATTTGTAGAAGAGAGAAAGTGTGCCTGTGTGTGAGTATGTGTGTGTGAGAGAAAGAGAGAGAGAGTGTGTGTGTGTGTGTGTGTGTGTGTGTACGTGTGTGTATGTGTGAGTGAGTGAGCGTGTTTGTGTGTGAGAGTGAGAAAGAAAGAGAGGGAGAGAGAGTGTGTGTCTGTCTGTGTGTGTGTGTTGTGTGTGTGTGTGTATATATATATGTGTGGGGGCGGTGGTGGGTATGTGTGTGCATTCATGCGCATGCGCGATTTGGTTTGATTAAATCTTTTGATTTTTGACGTAAACAGGCTAT
Organism: Dirona pellucida; assembly: GCA_030265205.1. NCBI lineage: Eukaryota > Metazoa > Mollusca > Gastropoda > Nudibranchia > Dironidae > Dirona > Dirona pellucida. The sequence goes on along the minus strand of JARDUL010272423.1, from coordinate 12,819 downwards.
GGCAAATTGTCCATGTGGACAATAAAGATGTAAACACGTGACGATTTATGGATTACGTTCATTTACACAGAAGCTTAACTTGAATGCAATGGGATGTTTCGGCCTTTAAATTGTTTATACCTCCCATGTAAATAATGTTCTCTACAATGCATTGCAATTTTGGAGAAATCTGGTATGAACGGTTGATGGAGTTTGGGGATGACAACGGCGTTGACACTGATTCAAAATGTTTGATTTGTTTTCTACGTCATTACTTCATCACTTATCTAATGCACGCCAGGAGCGGGTTTTTATTTTTTACAAACACGTTTTAAATATACCGCATACATCATGAGGCAAAATTAATTGTCATCAAAGGTTTACAATGGAAGTTTGATTGTGCAAAGACGAATATATTTGAGGTGGGGTTGGTTTTTTTCTCCTTTTTTAAAATTTCTTAATGGTTTTGAGGCATGCCGGGTGCCGTATGAAAATACTTTTCTATTGTTTATTGTTTTCATGAGCTATTTTGGTGATACTTTTAGGTTCTGCAATAATTCTTCATTCATTCAAGTCTTTTCTGTAATGTGAATTTCCAATACGGATCCCTAACGCATTAATTATGTGTCTGTCAATTTGGGTCTCAGAGTTATAATCATATTATTTTCTGCAATCTCGTGTCAACATAGTAAGAATGTCACTTGGCATTCTCGTTTGTCCTTTTTTTTTGTTAGTTGTTTTCGTATCCGACGGAATTTCAAGACCGGTCAATTTTACTGCTGCTCCAAAATTGTGTCACTCTTTTGTCTGGCACGGTGCAAAGTGCAAATTATGTAGGATGAATTTTACTGCTGCTCCAAAATTGTGTCACTCTTTTGTCTAGCACGGTACGAATTGAGAGGGTGTAAAATGGAATATGTAGTACGGTGTGAGCTAAGTGTTTTGAAGAGAGTGGATGAATATTTGATGTTATTTTTAGCGCGGGAGAAAAGACGAAAAATGACTAGAATAGAACGTTCATTTGCTAAGAATGGAAAAGTATGTGAAAAGGCTGGAATGGATCTTATGTTTTCTTTCACGGGTGTTTTTGTCTCATATTACAAATACTACCATGTTCTTGTAAACAAAGAAAATAAAATAAAAATACGTGTTCCAATAACTGCCTTGAAATTGAAACTTATAACATGAGTGTAGAAACAGGTAATTTTCCTAACTATTGAAAACTATGTTGTACATTTATTCTGTGCAGGGAGTTTACCTGGTATACTGCGACCGTGAAACAACCATAACTCGGTTCTGCCTCCAATCACGGACTTACTGGCAGATAAAACGATTACAATGGGCCAGCGTGTCCTCGTATTTCGAAAACAAAAATGACGCTATCTGATCCAATTGATCCTGTGTAACAGTTAGGACCAGCCACTCGTACAGCCTCGGATGGCACACGACGCATTTGCATGCAGCTCATATTCTCGCTAATATCGACCCACGCGTAGCTGAAGGCAGCGGCAAACTGTATGGATCAGGAACTATGGCCAAGTCCATAGAACGCAAAGCAACTGACTTCTCTGTCTTTGTCATAATATTATAATATATTCAATATTGCACAGGTGTCTGGATGCTTACATAACGTTTCCAACGAAATTATACTCAATAGCCCACTCTCTTCTTAACACAGTCACTGTCTCTGAATTTGGGAACAATGTGCATTAGTGGCTTCTACCGGGTTTGAGGTTATGAGTTCCCGGGTTCGAATCCTTGCATTGAGTCCGTGGGAAAGACTCTAAGCACAAGTTTTTCTCACTTTATTCAGATGTGAATAAGTACCCTAGATACAGGCAGAGAAATAATATGTTGTCAGTATGCTAGTACCATGCGCCCAACTGGCTGCTCTACTGTTTGCTCCCCAGGGAATTGAGAACTTTGAATGACACGACCTGTTAGCTGTGGAGTTATTCAAATCAAGTTTGCGAGCCTTTAGTGTTGTGGGTATATGGACCATAAACCCACCTTTCTCTTTATCGTGGTTATAGTCTGCATTATTTCACATCGATGAGTTTGTCATTGATTATATTATGGACAGCCTCTGGTGACTTGAATCGATTATAGGGTGAATGAACTCATTTTCTCATGTAACATTGGCCTCTTCCGATCAGCCGCGTTATCTAAGTCAACCAAAGAGCCCAGCCAGGGAATGCAAAGATCACGTTAAGTAACATCCCATTTATTTCACCACGACCCGATGAGTGGACGTGTCACACGGTGTGATAAGATAATTATCTAGTAGATTTCCTGCGCAACTTGACCTTGATATTCTAAAAAAATATAAAAGAGAAAATTGTCTTTACTTTGTCAACAAGAGTAATTTGTCTTTAGCTACATATTTCGAACAAAGACCGACATATAACCCGTGCGACAGCCGCAGAACAGTGTCTAAAAACCCATCAGAATCTTCATTTTCCATTGGTGAACATTAATCGACAAGTTCATAATATCTCAGTGATGTTTTTGGCGGTATGTATACTCATATTTTAAAAAGACTTTTGGAAATCCCAAGCGATATTTTAAAAAAAAATTTACTAAAGGGCAACGCTCGCATCGAATATCCACGTCTTTATTTGATAATCCAGCGCTTCGTGGTAAGACGTATCAAGGGTGGAATCGATCCGTGTGAAAGAGACAAGATGGTATATTCGTATTACAATACTACAAGTCAGTGTCTACACCTTTATATTAAGATGGGTTTAGTATAGTCCGTGCCTCGGTGCAAGTACAGGCTCACAGGCTCACAGGCTTTCCATCATGCATCCCCAAGCTGTCCGTGATACCATCCCCAACTCCCATCGGGAGTATACAATTAAAGAAGCCTGATAGGCTCGTCATACTAACATACTAACAATAATACATTTCTCTTCCTGTAGCTGGGTACTCATTCACGCCTGAATCGAATAAGGAAAATGTCTAAAGAATTTGTATTTTTTTTCAAGGACTCAACATCGATAGTTTCAGTCAGGATTCGAACTCGGGACATCTCAATCTCGAGTCGAGAAGCCTAACCACTCAGCCACCGACGTATTTGTTATCTTTGCTAAAAATGAAACCAAAAACTTTGACAAGGTTACAAATTAATGTTCTTGCTTTGTGGGCAGTAGGAAAGATGCATCCATGCGAACATGTACATATATATATCTTATTTACAAATAAGGCAAATCAATAATTATGGCTAGACGTCAATAAGAATAGGACGTATAGATATAATGTAATAATCTCCTGTTGGTAAAAGTAGAAGGAAGAGATTGCCTTCCAGCCCGTAAACCTTAATTGTGAATCCCGTATCAATGTTTGTCGGAGTCATCTTGGTGGGGGTCTGTCACATTTTTTTTCTTTAGAAAAACAAGTGAGGAATATCGATGATTTCTCGTGCGTAAACATACTTATCATGCTCAAATCCCTGGCGAGCGCCCAGTATATTAGTCTGTTAGGCGCATCATCTTAGCATTATAACACACATCTTCTCTGCCTGCAGTCGCATACTCCTCACAAAACCTGAGTCAAGTGAGGAAAATCGTGAAAAGTGTATATATATGGGCTCAACATCGAACCTAGCGCTGCCAGGATTCAAACTCGGGACCTCTTGAACACGTGTCGAGTAGCTTAATCACGTGGCCACCGACGCCACAATGTAATAAGTGTCCAAGTTGATAACCAGTCTACATGTGAAACGGTCACGTAGTTTCACGACGTCTAGTCAAATGGAACACACGGGATTTCTGCCGGTCTACCAATGGCCAGGCTGGCGTTGACTTCTGCTGCCGTCTTGTAATTCAGTGGATCGCCTCATCTCAATGGGCCTAGGGCACGGTCTGCCCTTTGTCTTGTCATTCGTTAGATGGTTATCAACAACTTGTTGTCAAGATGCCAATAGGGTGTGGTGGTGGCGGTGGAACAAAAAGGCTGCCACAGAGGTATTTATTTGGCCTTTCTTGTGGACTGTGGGCACAGTGATTGTAAACATGATTAACGATAATAATATAACAATGTTGGGATTACCACATTCGGTATGGTCAGTTTGACCTCGATGTATGGTTGTGCTCATATTTTTGTTGCTGTTTTTTGTTGGCATTGAGAATGGTGGTGGTGTTGGTGGGGGGGATTGCGTCTTGGTCTTTCTCGTGTCTGAGTACCTCGTTCAGTAGGCACAAAGTGCTGGCTAGTTGGGGAGCACAATATGTCTGAGGTGGCCTAACCACTTGATGTATTGATGTTCGATGTGATGTAGGACAGCAGGTGTTGAGCCTACCATATCACAAATCACCTCCTTCCTTACCCTATCCGTACTGGTCCTGGTCTTATCCACAGCTTTCCTTTGGGTGTTTCATTTCACAGATTACCAGGATTGCGCTCGATGACTTTTGTTAGGGGGCCACGACTGGCACTGGTATGTCAGAGTTGGCAAGGAAGTAGGATTGGTCAGATATTTCTTTGTGCTCATTTCGGATGATGGGGCGTCGCAGAAGACACCCATAGAGATGATGAATTGAAGTTGTTTTATAGAACCCTGAGGCCAATATGCGTTTTCTTAGTTGAGTGTCATATTGCGCGTCCCTACCCAGCAACGCATTAACATCACCGCTCTATTCGGCACACAATGACATCACTGGCATTACTCTTGGTTTGTATTTGGAAAATCCCATCACAGACAAGAAAGAAATTGCTATACGTACCATTACCAATTAAATGGCGGCCTGCAGGCTAAATGAGCTGTATTCTTGTCTATGTTTGTCCTTGGGGGGGGGGGGTTGGGGGGAGGGGGTGGATGGGGGTTCCCCGCGACTTAATCCTTGAGGATAAGGAAAATCCCACAAGTTAAGCATAATGTGTGCCTTGGAGTAAAGGGAAAGGTCACTGTGATTCCACCTTCTTGTCACATGGAAACACTTTTTGGTCTTTTAGTCCTTGTCTTGCCACTCCTTTTCGACAGGTCATCAATCAAGCAACGAGCAAAACAAAGTATTACAATGTTATTATGGGGCATGAAAAAAAAATAGAGGCTTTACTTCCGTGAAGAAAAAATTCTAACATTTTCAATAATTATGAAATTGTTTTTACAGCTGATTCTAGACAGTAAAAAATCGCTTGGCGGGAAGCATGTATTAAATCACACCAAAATAATATTGTCAATTTAATTTCCCGAAAACGAAAACGAACGTTGAATGTCAATAAAATACTTAAAGAAAAATAAATGACTGAAACTATAAAGGGTTTAATTCACACATGAACAATATCCGACTTCAATCCTCGTTTCGGGAAGAAACTTTTAATATTAACTTTTAACTTTTAATACATTTTCTATCATTTCTTTCCTGACTATTCTCGTTTATTTTTAGTTAGTTTTTTTTTGCTGTTGTTATTTCTATACATTTGAAAAATCATTTTTATCGTAATTCATTTTGTAATTTCTTTTTCGATTTCATAATATTTTTCTATATTCTATTTTTGTTGTTGCTTTGCTTTGTTTTGATTTGATTTTTTTTAGTTGTTCTTTTTTTCTTCTTCTTCCGATAATGTAAGTTCTACATTTGCTCCAGTTTACGTCTCATATGAATTTATAGACATATATTTATCAAAGAACTAGAAAAACTTACCGTGTTCTAAAACTCTGGACAGACCACCATCGGTCAATTTGTCACGGACTGTGCGATTCAAATGGAACTTGAAACCTTGTGACAGAACGGCACATAACAGGAGTTTTACATTATTTGTACTTATAGTATTGTTGCTGACTAATATAAACGTTATTACAAATATTGGTTTTGTATCACTATTTCTGTTTTCTTCCATAGCCTATCTCTCTAAGTCAGCGAAGTTATCCATTAATCGATGTATATAAATGTGACTGGTATCGATATAAGATTTGGTGGTACTTACTGATCCAATACTTAATAGATTAAAAATCAAGAGCCGTTATTTTAGCAATTTCTCCCATTAGATAGTTCCCCCTCCTCATAAAATGGCTCATTTGCGAATCTGAAAAGCGGAAGTGCTCGATTCTTGTAGTAATAGCAATCTTTTCCAAGCCCTTATTTTTTAATGCCCATACACCGCGGCACTGAAAGTAATAGACCTCAGAATCACCTCATTAAAATATAAATTAAAAAGTTGTTCCAAAAAAAAAAAGGACATATTTTTATGTCGATCCGACCACTTACCATGTCATCTCCGTTCTAGCCTCGTTGTGAGAACAGGACTCAACGTCATGCCTGGCATTACCCTAGAGGATTTGAAGCCGATATCTCATCATCTCAAGACCGGCAGTCTGACGACTCGGCCACCGACGGCACAACAATTATAACCAACCCTTGCATTTTGATAACTCTAAATCTCATCAATGTTATTTTTGCCCGGGGGCCGTATACACAGTCAGCTGTTAACTGTTAGCATATTTTGGCACACTCATATTGCATTGAATTCTACTCATAACATAACGTGATTATAGTGATTCTCTGGGTGCACAAACGTCTTATGGGATAACGCACCGTCTTTGTAAACGGCCCCTGGGCTCGCCCGATTCAACGTCTTCTCTTAAATCATATTAGCCTGGTTGGAACTGGCCAAACTATTTGTCCGGGGAACAATAATATCCCGCCACTCGTCCATCCAATTTCTGCTTTCATCTTTCCCAGGACAATATCGCAAAGATAATCTTTTTTTATGCGAGGTATTGAGCTTATTGTTCTGGAATTGCTCCAGTCGTAGCTCTTGGCGTTTTGAGAAGGAGTGCGAATATTGATTTATTTTTTTTCTCCTTTATTCAGACGTGTGATTAAAGTTATAAATGCAGTTCTGTAATAATATTATCAAGTCCAAAATCTCCACGGGATAATTCCATGATTCCAAGCGTGATTCCGTCCCGTCAAAGTGTTAATCCAATATTCACAATATTATTTTTTTCTACCATTGAAATTGTTTGTTCATTTATTTGTTGATGAAAAGCATGACACGTTTCAGAACCATAATGGTCTCTATCTGTCACGCCCACGCACATAATATTTGACTATCCTGGTCAAGGTACGTACCATTACGGCAATTAGTCTTTGGGATTATCACGTGGTCAGTGTACGTCAGAGCCATGATCGAAATGACTGCTTCGATTGTTTTATATTATATCGATTAATTACACTCCATCGAGTAAGATGTGGCAATATCATTTAAACAATTAAAGCACAACTGGGAGACTTTGCAATTAACTCTCTCAACAACTGGTAACCAAAGCAAATCATAAAGAATGGGGAGGAAATGGGCAAGCCTTTTATATTTCTATATTGCCATACAAACAGGGAACAAATGATTTTAGAATTTCTAATCTTTATTGATGCTGTACACAGGTGATTACTTACTATTTTGGTACGAAACTTTCACAACACAGTAATTACATAAAAGTATGTCAGGTCACTGGAGCACCACGATTCTTGTGTGTTACGACACAGTCTCTGTTAACAAAAAATATATAAAAATAGATTTGACTGAATTTTGATATCAAAGATTGAAATTGTATTGTTTTAACGCGTTTTCCGTGGTGACAATTTGCTTGGCATGGTATTTTACCATAATATGGTTTTTCTCCGGGACGCTATGTTGAGATTCCGTTTCCATGGCATGTGGTGTGTGTGTGTGTGTGTGTGTGTGTGTGTGTGTGTGTGTGTGTGTGTGTGTGTGTGTGTGTGTGTGTGTGTGTGCGCGCGCGCGCATGTAATTCTGAGAGAGGCCGCATGCCCAATACCACGGTTTATTTCTCATTTTTTAAAAGATCAGCAGTGGTTATTTGTAAATACGTTTTCACAATCACTAGTTGAAACAGGAATGTTCTACAAACAAAAATATATTAACTCAACAATTGGGGTGTGTTGCTGAGAACACTCTCAAAGAGCGCACTCTTACATTATAATCACGACATGCTATTAACATTTGACGGCAAAGCTGCCCTCTTTGATCGAGTGGGTTTCTACTGGTGTTGTATCGATATGTTATCAATATCCTTATCTCTACCGTGTATAACGTAGTTTTTAAAAACGATTCATCGTTTTATTCATTATTTTGTAAGTTGAAAACGTTTGATCTTGCCACACTAAGCATGAAGTCTAATCCAGCGAAATGCACGTTTTTTTTTTGTTTTTTTTTTGTCCCGGGCCTCAAACCCGTGCCGCCTGTGTTAGTTTCGTTAGTATCTGTTATATTACATTCTCAGTTTCGATCACTCCATCCATCTCTTTCTCTCACTATTTCTCAGCTTTCGATCCTCTTCACTTTCTTGATAAAGTGTATTTGAGAAATGCACGTTAATACTAACACAGATTTCGATGAGAGTCGCTATTTTAATCGTGTCTTTGATGTTTAAACAATGGGTTGCTATTTGTGTGTGCGTTTGTATTGAGGAACTGTGTCTATTAGATTGTGTAGTATTTCAAACAGGGGGGTCCTGCCTCATCCCCAGAATTTGCACAATATCCGAAGGTCTAGACTGAAAGAATTGGCAGGGTTGGGGTTGAGGGTGGGTGAAAAATGTCCTTATAGGTACGACATGATGTGGTAAAATTCGCTCTGCTCGGCATTTACCAGTGCATATACAAAATGGGTGGAAAATTAACAAAATAAATGATGTACGTAGTTAGCGAAATTCATAAACACCTTTTGTAATTACCGTGAGATACAGCACTGTGACCAGATCAAAATGCTACATCATGGAAACAGCCCTTTAGAATGCTTGGGATATGTAGATCCCAATGAAGGCCGAGGACTGCATGATAAATTTAGCACTATTAGAAAGGACGTTAATGGATTATTGGGTGTAGAAACAACCTTGGCCATCTCGATGAAGTAATAGTGATAAGTGGATCTAAATGGCGCGGCCAAATTATAGTCGAGCAGACTGGAGTGGCGTCGCAGGAAAGGCCTAATTAATAAATGTTGTAAGTCTACTGTTTGACGTGGTACGCTTACTGATGTGGCTAGAAAGAGGTAAAGTAGTCCGGTGTCTAGCTACGAGCTGGGGCCGTATAGACAGACCGTACGTTAACTGTTCATACACTCACTCCCTCGCACCCCCGCCCCAACCCCAACCCAACCCCAAACTAATCCATGTGATTGGTCCTTGTTAATTGCCGCTTGACCACGGTCTATGGTCGAAACGTCGCTGTTTGTACTGTCAATCATTCGAGTTAATAGGACAAGTTTTTTAGATTATATTTCCCTACAATTTGGTCGTCATTCTTCGGGATGGACCGATTTTGCGTTCACGTTGATGCCCTTTAGATCGGTAACTTCCTATGTCATTAGCTTTTCTTCTCCATATTTTCCAAAACTAGAACGCCTTTGGGTTTTCAATCTAAGGGATTACCTCCATTAACGTACTCTATATGTAAACATAGCTTTGGCAGGTCATATATTATCATTGTGTTTAAGGAAAGAGAGTTGATTAAAAAGACAAAGTGGAATCCATTTTCAGTCTCAGTGTTTCAAATTCGTCAATTTAAGACATAGAATTTCGGTTCTTAAGGATTTCGTAAGATTTTCATTGTTTTCCCCTGAATAACATGTCCGCTTCGATAGATCAACGTTGCGGAAAATGACCATCAGCAATCAGACCCAAATAACAATCCTAAGCCTTTGGTAAAAGTGGCAATCGACGATTTCAGTGTCACAACTTTCTCAACTCATAATGTCACTAAAACATTAATCAAAATGTCGGCCATCACTGTTCCCGCCATTTTGTATTAATGTTTTGGTTGTCATCGTCGCCTAGGCGATGGGGCCTACTGTCACTTCTCTGTATTCCTTATTCTGTGGTTGACCTAGATGTCCCCTAGACAGTTTCATATCCCCCATTTTCACGTTTCCTGATCGTACGTGTGTGAGATAAAGGTCATATTCTTTTCTTCGCCACACATATTTCTTCCTATGCAGCTTAAGAAGTCAAGCCATTGTTTCCCTTCATTTGTTTTTCCCACATTTTGTTTTTTATTTATTTTTTTGTTTGTTTTTTTGCTTGTTCTGTTTTTGTTTTGTATTGTTTTTGTTTACTTTGTTTGTTTTTTTGTCGGTTGTTATAATCAGGTCAAGGGTTTCATGCTATTTTTTAAAAGGGAATGAGAACAAATGAGACGATAATGGTATAACTTTAAGTGTAAAATAACTGACAAAAAATAGAACGTTTCGGGTCTCCCCTTCGTCATCTAACAAAAAGCATATGACACAAAAAGGTGAGCGAAATCAGGTAGTCTCATAGTCGTGTTCTGTCTTTACTCATTACCGGCCCAAGCAATTGCAGGCGTCGCTTTCTTACTACGTGTCACCATATTGCATTTTCATAAATGCAAACTATTGCATACATAGAGCACAAAACTGATCTCCCCGTTTACACAACGATTGTCAATTAAGTGAACGCGTGAAATTGATGTTGGATAATTACCTGTGTACCTAAAATACAAATCTAAATCTCAAAACGCGTTCTACCGTCCGTTGCTGAAGTGTGGGTTTGGGGAACGCCTTCGAGTCATGACCGAGTTCCGATTGATAGTGAAACCGTGTTCATGAATAATTTGTTACGCAAACACAAAAACGAAAAAAAATAATCATCCAAGATGCAAAGTTCTCATTGCTTTAATTTGATTCCAAACATAATATGTAACGCAACTGAACAATTCTGAACTACCAACTATGAACTATGAACTCTGAACAACAATGTGGCTTCGGCGGCCGAGTGGTTAAGCTGCTCACCTCGATATTGTGAGATCCTTTGGAAGGGGGGGGGGGGGAGGGGTGGTAAATGATGTAAAGTCTGTTACCGGGATGTGAGACTATGATTATATCTTTATGTCTAATCATTAACTCATGGCAACAGAGATAATATAAACAAAACTGTATTTACACGTAAGTAATACGTCACAACCTCACACTCATCATAATATGTTGTGTTGGGTCTAACTATACGTATTTTTTCACCTTGCAAATTGATTTACCCGTGGACATGAGAAGTAATTATATTCATTAGTGATTTAGTGGTGAGCATGATACTGATTACCCCATTCATTGCCCTACCAAAACATGGTATATTTCATCTGCTATTCTCTAGACTAATTAATTGAGGGTGAAAAAAAATTACGATGTACTCATTGTTGCCAAAATCTTCGCCAAAGAAACACCTCGACAACCATACTTTGTTCTATATACCAATTGAATACCCGTGAAATAGAGAATACACGAGTTAAAGTATTTGTGTTTGGTAGTGAAGGGTTTAAAGAGCGAAAAAGCCAGGCAAAGTGTAATTCGCGAAGGCATTCGGTTGCGGATGATAATAGATGCATCGTAGCAACCAAAATTAATTAAAGGGTAGAGGGTGTATGAAATATAATATATAATATAGCGGTCATATTAAAGGACGCGGTGGTGCAATTCAAATAGATAGGATTTTTTTTAAATTGACATAAACCAAAAAAATGGAAAGAAAAACAGATTAAAGAGCTGGATTGGAAACGCTCCACACCTACTACCTATGTCTTGAGCATTAAATATCAATTTTTGCGCAATAACAATATTATGATCACGAACTTTTTGTATTATTATTTCTATTTTCTTACATAGCCTTTTTCAGATTGGTGTGCAAACATTAAAACATTTTGTAGCTTAGATAGATTTAACAAAAGGTTACGCTGTAAACAATAGTGATTAATTGCGTGGGCGCTGTGATCGTTGTATTTATCACCAAGAGGGCAACAGGGTAGTCTCCCTTCCCCACATGTCAAACCTATTATGTTCAAATTTTAACAGTTTAACATTGACATTTAATCGGAAGACACTTGACATCGGTGACTATAATTTCACGACTGCTAACAACTGCAATGAAAGACTTACTCTTCCAACCAAATGTATTATTAGTAATCGATCCAGAGGTCACAGAGTATCTGTGACAAAAGCACCTACGTACTAACACTATTGGAAATCTAATATGCCTGGGGAGAAATTCGATTGGATTAGCCTGAGAGTTGTTGATGTTGTCGTCATCGTTGTCGTCGTCGTCGTCGTCGTTATATTCAGCCTTTTGTCTTCATCTATCGCTTTGTTTAATGGTTTTCTCAATTTGACATTGCCACGTAACCTTTTGTTTATCACCTTTTATATCTTTATAAAAATCAATTTATCCAAAGTCACGTTTGAACTATATATATAATCGTACAATGACAGGCATTTATTTGGTGGTTGGTGGTGCGGACCAAATTGAATGCGTGGGAGCCCCAAGGGCAACCTTAAAATTTTAGATCTTTTAATCTGAAACAAGAAATGAAAGGAAGAAAAAAGAGGGTTTGATTGAATAAAGTCGGAGTGCGATCCTGGCATTGTGGTTAGAACGATAATTTTACGGCACGAAGGTCCTGGGTTCGAATTCTACACTGGATGTGTTTTTAGTGTTTGTCTGCCTTACAGATGTGCATAGTTTCATTTTGTAAAATGTCGGGGTCAAAATAGGGTCTAAATTTCAGAACTGCCCAGGTAGCCATGCGAAAAGTATGTCTCTATGCTACGTCTATAAATAGATGCATCTACCTCCACGCTCTACACCCAAGCACGCGCATACACACACACACACACACATACACACACACACACACACACACACACACACACACACACACACACACACACCCATACATACGCCATGCATTTATTAGTGATTAAGTTATCACGACAACAAAACATCATCATCTTTCACACTTCTTCTTCTTTCAGCTTGTCCCGCATTCTGCAGGGTTGCCATAATGAATGCCACATCTCCATGCATCTCGGTTC
>JARDUL010272313.1:0-14753 GCA_030265205.1 Dirona pellucida | reverse complement strand
ACAATGACACACGACTCTAATACAATCAGCTGTAATCTCAGAGGTAGTGACACGCTTGGTCCATCGTTACCAATCTGGTTGATGCACAGTAAATCATGGGATGACTGACACTGGATTTGACTCAACAGAACACGCCTCATCCATAAAGGAATCATAATGTAGGTCATATCAACCTAGTCACCTGCCATATTTTCATTGATTGATACATAATACTTCTTCATTACAACACTGACGCAGGTAATCTACAACATGGTTCCACAAGATCATTTGGGACTTTGGACACATAAATACTGCAGACAGCCAGCTATAAATTTTGATGGCGGGTTCCCTGACTAAACCCCTCGGCCACACCACCCAATGAATTATATATTTTATTTCAATGATTGTCCATCCTCTGGACAAGACCTTACTCTGTTACTTTTCTCAATCGCATGTCATTGGAATGTGAAATGTCTCAGATTGTCATTCTAATTGTCTGGTTTTTAACAAGCAAAATTCATTACATTATAAAACATTTTATACGAGAGAAAATGCACAAGACTTTTCACACACACTCACACACATCAAAATATATGTAATAACTTCATATTCATGAGTATTATTACATGGACGGTGAAAAGCAAGTCGAAAATGAATCCTGAAATTGTACAACTTCAAGCAATAAATATACATACAAAATAGCATTCTTGAAATTCAAATTTTCAATAAAAATAATCTGGAAAAGACTAGCTGTCTTCGGATTTGAAAAAAACTATTGATTGTAACTGCTATTATATTGATGGTAAAAAATATAGGATTGTTTTTCGAGAGACGAAGGTGATATTAAACAAAGTATCTATAATTCTTTAAATTGTAAATTTGAGAAAAATATAAAATCTCATAAATTATATATATAAAAAAAAAGAAAAAAGAATGGAACATGATGTCGTAACAAAATAATATATATATGTATACATAAAAACCCAGCTGTACTTATATTATTGATATAAAAAAAATAGAATAAATTGGTTAAAGTGAACTATAAAACATATTTCTCTAATTGTTTGGTCCCAACAATCAAAAGTAATATCAAGGTTAAATTTTGATAATGTTACTTAAACCCGTTTTGTTTTATCAAGCACAGCAGAGAATATGGATAAATGTTATGATTCTTCCTTTTTAGAATGCAAATAGACATCAACTAATAATAACACTGAATCTAGAAAAAAAAATTATAAAAAAAAAAGTTGGTTGTTTAATTTTTTAAAACCTCAAAACTTTCTGAAAAATGTTTTCTATTCATAAACTTACTCATTTCAATTATCTTTAATCATTCTCCAGTAACATTCTAATAATATCAAAAACAAATATCAAGATCCTGGAATAATTTAGACATGCTTGCTTCCCACTTCAAACACCACTCAATACCCATATATAAGCAAAATGTTTTCAAAATACGAGTTTAAAAAAACAAACCCAAAAGGGTCGTTCTTCGGTTATTTCCTTGAAATTGAAATAATTCTCAACAGGCCAAGTTTTGAATCTGACAATTCTGTGTCACAAAGAAACAGCGATATCCTTTAATCAAAGGTTGCCCCCCCCCCCCCCCCCTTCCCCGATCCACCAACCCCAATATGATTGTTATGTGGTATATGCATTAGATAAATAGATAAATAAATTTCAAAAAATAATTTCAAAAATATAAAAATAACATCAGCACAGAAACGATTTATTCAAAGTAAAGCTAATGTACCTTTAACAAAATAATCTACTCTAAATTATTTGTAATGCCACTAACTAACAAATTTAAATTTTAAGAAAATGGCGAAATATTCACTATGATGAACGCTTTATATGCTTGAGATTTTAACTATAAAAAGCATATTTACAATACAATCATAGCAAGGCAACGATTAGTCTATAATGTTGGCATTAGAAAAGGTCAATGGCGCAGTTTCTAGGGTAAAAAAATAAGACAGCTTTACCTGAGAATAAATAGTTGTGACCAGCTCAAGTTTTGTTCACCTACGAGAGGTAAAAATATTATATTGAAAGGGGCTGTGTTAGGTTCCATTGATTAAAAGGATAACAAAACCAACATTTCATGTGAAATATGCGACTTGTATTCCATTTCCTGAACCGCGTGACAGTCACACGCATGTTTGAAGCATTGCTGCCCTGCTTTGGTTCTGTCCTTCAACCAATTGAAGCAATATCTATTTACCCAAGAAGCTGCGACAGTCACCTTAACTGTTTCATGCCGCCACCTGATGAATGGACGACCAGCTTCCAGCAGCCTCCCATTCATCTATAGCATGGGTACCAGCTTCTGTCATTCATCGATCACACAGGCACCAGCTTCCATATTCAATCATTCACCTATCACCATCACTTATCATTCATCAATTACAAAGGCACCATCTTACAGCATTCACCCATCACCAGGATCCACCATTCACATATCACTTCACCAGCTTCTACCATTCACCCATCACCAAGTTCTACCATTCACCTATCACCAGCTTCCACCATTCACCCATCACCAGCTTCCACCATTCACCTACACCAGCTCCACCCGTTCACCTACACCAGCTCCACCCATCACCAACTTCCACCATTCACCCATCACCAGCTTCCACCATTCACCTAACCACGGGAACCAGCTCCCATCATAGACAGTCCACCTATAACGTGGGCACAGAAATGGGAGTGGAGGAGTAGATGGGATACCCAAGTGGAGGGTCGGCGGCCTGCACAGTCAGATTTCTCAACATGGCAGGGAGGGCCTGGATGGAGTAACGTTCCTCGTCATCGTTGGTCATGTACAGTAACTCCATCGTCAGGTTGGACCACTGGCCTCGCACGCATTCAGAATTCAGCTTGCCGATATAGACCGGCAAATCTTGGATGGAGAGAGTGCGGCTTGTGTATGTACCCTGGTGATCAGAGTAAAATTCAACAATGGTTACAATCTGAACATTATACAGTATACAATGTTATAATCAGCATGTCTCATTTATGGGGGAATTCATAGTATCTTAAGTAACTAACACAAAGTATTTAATCCATGACCAAAATGATTGCCGATACAGTTCATTTCATAAATCATTTTGATGAATTATAGATAATATTAGAACCTACAAAATAATGGAAACCTTAAACCCTAACAAGCCAAACCCAATATCTACGGCAACACCACAAAGCAAGAGCAAAATCTGAAAATGCCCAAGTTACCTGAGCCAAATTGTGACCAAGAGAGAACAGGTTGGGCCGACTGCAAAGGACAGCCTTCCCCCACTCAGGGTCTGTTTCTTTGCCGATGTACCAGTCGTTATCGTAGCTGGTCAGATACTCCTCCAGCTCTTCGTCGTCTGCAATTTCGCCAATCAGCATCTGGTCTAGCATTAGTTTGAAACTGTACCTATGAAATGAAATATCAAATTGAAACATTTAGATACAGTATGATCTCTTCCTTTATTTTCGGCAACATGCAAAATAAGCAAAAAGGAAAATAAATCAAATGCAAGAAGTACCTCAGCTATAAATATTAATAAGCACCAGCTCTGTGGACTATAAGAAAAAGATTTTTTAAATTCACTCGAATTGTGGTATGCACATGAAATAAATACAATTTCAATAGTCTTTGAAGTTGGCATCTAAATCTAAGCATTTATATTATTCTCGATGAGTATGCATAAAATAATCCCCAATCAAACTTCAATGACTAATAGTATCTATAAAGATGTTATTCCAATATATGCTTGTGGGCCAGTCAAAATTCTTTCAAGAGAAACATATCTGGCATATGGGCCATAAAATTAACCACTTTTGTCCAAATGTACAATTTTCTGGCCTTTGAAAATATCAAATCAGGCTGTGTCTATGAAAATGAAAAAAACAAATTTATTAAAAGGGACACTTGTTCCATTCATTTCTCTTTTTTTTCTCCCTGTCATTTACTTAAATGTTAATCGGTAGAGTGAATTTCAAGAGTAAGTTCTCCATTGTCATTTTTCAAGGAAAAAAACCCCCACTAAGATTCAACAATAATAATATCTAAACAAGTAAAAAACACTATTATCATCTTTAAATAAAAAAAAATAAAAAATGACTCCCATTTGTCCTAACCTGAAAGCTTTCAAAACCAAGGCCAGCAACTCTTTGTCCTCCGACAACCAGTCCATCATGGCGTTCCATTGTACCTCTCCATGGTAACCCTTGTACAGAAAGCTGGCACCACCAGGCCGTCCTGGAAAACAACAAAGTATGACAAAAGTCAACTAATAAAAATACAATCCGTCCTGGAAAACAACAAAAGAATGACAAAATTCAACAAATAAAAATACAATCCGTCCTGGAAAACAACAAATTATGTCAAAATTCAACTTATATAAACACAATCTCTTATATTAAAAAACCCAAAAAACTCAACCCAAAGCACACCTAGTCTTTTAACAAATAGACTGAACACACCAGGGAAACTTTAAAAGTCGATTGAAATAATTTCAAATAGGAAACTTATTTAGGAGGATATAATTTAGAACATTTTATATATAGACGAAACTCCGTAGGTTCAAATATTCTTTTTCTTCATGATCCATTTCTACCTCTAAGTGGTGTTAGTTTTGTCTATATCTAACCATTTTGAAGTTTATGCCAGAATCCATTATAAATTATCCTGAATTATCCATTATAATAAAAATCTTTTACACAAATGTGAAGAAAGTGATCAACAATGCGTGTTGTGAACCCTTTTGACCCTCTTATACCAACACGTCAGTTTTCATCAACAAAGAGTTTATGATTATATTCTATTTTACTATAGGAGTACTGGAGCACCTAGCAAACAAAGCTTGCCCGTGACCAAGGCATGCAAATACATATAGTTACGTAGAGACAAGTGCACAAAAAAAAAGGTTGCTTACCTGGTGTATCAAAGGCCGAATAACAAGCCATGATGAGTTGGGTATAGCAAGTGGTCAAGGCATCATCGGAGGAGACATCAGAGATGACCCTGTCCAGAGGATGACCGACTGATGCCCAGTCGAGTTTGGACAAGGTGTGCTTGTACCAGGAGGTGGGGAACTGGCCGAGGTAACGAGTCAGTTGGGACGACTCAATGGGCAACTCTCTCCACTTGGAGGGGATGCTGTGTACACGAGACAGAATACATTGTACAGTGAAAAAGTCTGCAAGCACAGTAAGACAAGTCATTTGCCTTTTTTGCCAATCATGATAATGCAATACTCAGAACTCAATAAATGATGATATTTTGTTGCCTGAAATTGCACGCCATTAATCTGAAAATCCTTCTCGAAGTCTATTTTTTTTGTAGTGTAGTATGATCAAACAAAAATAGAATTACCTTTGGAAAAAAAAAAGTAACTTATTTCAATTTCTATTCTTTGGAATATGCGTTGAAGAGTCATTTAGTAGAGTATTCTTGTAATCGTTCTAGCTGTATCATTATATTCTATTTGCATTGTTATCATAAGAATATCAAATTCTACAAATCAAAGCGAAAAACCAGGAAAAGGATCTATTAATTTTTAGATATATGGTATCTGGATTTAGCAGATCTCATCCAAGTTAATTTTATTTTGTTCAGTGAGGCAGCAAAGTAAAAGTAAAATTATTAATATGGCCTAATAATGATTTAACAAATTTGATCTCATTATCTTTCAGAATACAGTGTTGAAAAGATGAGGTGAAATATTACAAAAATGCCTTTTTAAAACTTATTGATACAATAATAATGATTTGAAAAAAAAGCAAGTACTTAAAGAGCCTGGAGGCTCATAGAGCTGGTGGCTTATCCATAGCGTGAAACCAACAGATTAACAATACAGACAGGTGTTTGTCTATTGCAGATTAACCCCTAAGAACACCATAAAAAGGATACCATTTTTAATGAAGATTTACCGATAAAAACACAAAAGGTTATTGATTATATCAATCAAGTGTGAGAAATGTCTAACTGTTCACTAAAATA
Organism: Dirona pellucida; assembly: GCA_030265205.1. NCBI lineage: Eukaryota > Metazoa > Mollusca > Gastropoda > Nudibranchia > Dironidae > Dirona > Dirona pellucida. The sequence continues at coordinate 8,782 of JARDUL010272313.1, read as the reverse complement.
GACAACCTGTAATTGGAATAACAATAATTACCTCAAGTTTGACGAAAATGGAGATGTGAAATCGGGGGAGCCTGCCAAGTTCATGACTGGTTTGTAGATGTGATTCCCACTGGAAGCCATAAACCTCCTGGACGGCTTCGTCTCAAACGCACCACGTTTACCAGCACCAACATGGCTCACTGTACCGCTGGTCTCATCAAAAGTTAAGTTTGGCAAACCACGGGATGCGTTTACGTCTATAGCTGGTAATCCTAATTCTAGATTGTCCAAAAAATCATCCACGTCTTTCCCGTTGTTTGATGTGTTGTAACCAGCATTCATCTTCCTTCCGTCAGCCGTGAGGGGAGGCAGGGTGGTTAATACTGAATGGGGAGACTGGGGCCGCTGTGAAGATATATTCGTAATCGACACAACTGTAGACACTTTTGGCGGGTGGTTCTTACTAAAGCCCAACTTTTTCTTGTTTTTCTCGAGGTCGTAATCGTCGGACCATATACTGTCGGTAAAGCTGTGAACCGAGGAGGAGAGAGACACTTTTCTTGAAGAGTTTGACTCCCTGGATGAAGGCCGCGAATTGTGAACAAGGTTTGGACGATTGGAGTTGATTGGTGGCAGGGGAAAGTTTTCTCCAGATGCATAGTCACCTGACTGATGGGAGTGCTTTTTGGGGACGCTATTACCCATCTCCCTGGCCGAGGACAACGGATTGAAAACACTGACTTTATCCTTTCGTTTATTCCCTCCTCCTCCATTTCCACCATCCTTAACTCTTTTTGCTTTCACTTCATCACGTGACAAGCTGTTCTCCCTCTCCATATCTGCAATTTCTTTCTCCTTTATTTTCTTCCTCTCGTCTTCTCGCCTCTTGACTTTATTGATGTGATGTAAAAGCACCCACACAAGAGTTTTGGGGAAAAACCCAAGCGTCATACTGACGCTATCTGGAGAATCTATGACACCAGTTAGAATATTCTTGGCATCTGAATACGTCTTGGCAGTAATGACGTCAAGAGGAGTAAGGCAGTGGAGTGGGAAAGAGTTGAAAGAACAGCAGCCTCCTCTCTTTGGCTCAAAGGCTTCTTCAAATTGTTCATCAATTCTGGCGGCCTCGGCAGTGTGACATGACGTCTCCTGCAGTTCAAGACCCTTGATGCTCATAGTGCAGTAACCAGCGCCGCGCTCCAGCACCATACACCAAACCAATCTGTCTTGAAAGCGGAGCAGGTAGTGATTTCCTGTTTGAGGTTCACCTGCAAATATTTTCAAATAATGACTTACCATAATGTCTCACTTAATGAACTTTAAACAGAAATTGTGAAGTAGAATATATGCTTTTTAAAATAAAATAAACAAAAAATGAAATATAAATAATGACATTCATCTTTTGTGATTTGACATTTCATAAATTAATAGTATATCATAAATGCGCTGGGGTTTATGAGACATGTACAGTAAATATTTGTTGTCAGGAATAATTCAACTAGTCAAATAATCCACCATATCAAGTTAAAAAAAAATAGTATTTGAAAACTATGAGCATAAAAACTTCCATCATAAACCAACTGAACTCTAATGAACTACAATTCTTGTGTAGGGATGACATCTCTGTCCAAATTTATTCACTGTACCCTGGTGTGTCATAATCCAATTTATCAGAGTCCAGTGCTTTGGCATCACAAGTGCACAATACAAAAAACAAAAAAAAAAAAAAATTCCAACAAATAAACACTCACACACACAAAAAAACCCCCAAACCAAACAAAAAAAAAAAAAAAAAAAAAAGGCGAAAGAAAAAAAAGGAACTATGTATACCAACATGCAGAAAACTTCCTAGCATCAATTGCAATCATAAAACTGCCGTACCTAAACTCCCAATGGCAAATGCTGATCTAAAACCTTTGGCCAATTCCATGGACAGCTGCTTGTAGTATACAGAGTCTCCGCAAGTACTGGCAGATTGGCCCACAGGCTCTGGCCAAAAGCGGTTGTGTCGAGGGTAACCAATGAAAAACAGTGGCATGGTAAATAAAGGCAGAAGTGGGGCTGAAAGCAACGAGGCCAAGACGACGATCGCCAGAAGTATCGGTAGAAACATCAGGTTGAGGAAAATCATAGGGCCCGTGGAGCCACGTCTTTGTTTCTTGTCCAGCCAAGAGGAGATGACGAGGGTGAGGAAGAAGTACAACTTGTTGGAAAATTGGTACATGCGGTCCCTGGCAATTCCGGCAATGAGGAGTAGGATTGGTACCTGAAGATCTTCTACAACGGAATTGCTGGACAGCTCGGTGACGACGACGTGGATGACAGACATTTCTAGAAGGGCATGGATAGTGCTTTGCCACACCTTGAGTTGAAATATAAAATATGTTTTCGTTGAAACAAAGAGTTGAAAGTAAAAAGAAACAAATAAATATCAATTCAATTTATGAATCCTCAACCCCCCCCCCCCCCCTTTTCACTCATCTCTCTCCATAATAGGGATAAAAATAAGGACAATACACACACTCTCTCTCCCCCCCCCTCCCCCCTTTCACTCTCCATAACAGGACTGAGTACAAAGACAATACATACTGAGGTACCACAATATCAATGACATAGAATAATATGTGGTGCCCCTCGAGCTTATCTTGAATTCCTGATTCAAAAAGTTTCAAATATGGTCGAAATTGTTGAGGCCCTATTTGCAGATTTTGATCTGTCGTCTGTACCATTCTGGCTGAACATGAGGCCTCACCCGACACTGCTTGGTGTTTATTGAGTAATGACCATACAATGAAAAACAATAGTAAATTAACACTTACACTCCTAAAACTCCTGACAACACCAAAGACAAAGAAGACTCCTTGGATCGTGGTCATCCCGTGTGTGAGAGAATTGGACATCACATCAGCATTACTGACCCTCAGTGACAAGTAAACGGTCATCACCAACGGGCATACTGGAAAGACAAATATATTTACGATTTAAAGACCTCTCCTTTAAAAGTAAATAAATAAAATTTAATAAAATACAAAATTAAGAGTTAAAGCTCTGGACTCATAATAAAATAATAATCAAAAACAAATCTTAACATGACATGTGATAGCGATTATCTATGAATGTCAGTTCCACATTGATTATTATAGAAAATTAAAGATTTATATTAGGAGCCCTATGAAATATGAGAACTCGGGACAAAACAAATAATCAAAGGACAGATGATTGGTTCAAGTGGTGGAAGTAGAAGTAGAAAAAGGAATAGGAAGAGAAGAATATATATAAGAAGTGGTGATGGGAGCAGGCGGTGGAGGGGATAAGAAGTGGTGATGGGAGCAGGTGGTGGAGGGGATAAGAAGTGGTGATGGGAGCAGGCGGTGGAGGGGATAAGAAGAAGGGTTGGGATGACAAGAACACCAACTACTGACCCCAATCAATCAGAATTCGTCTCATGATGCCCACAGTGAGAAATCGGCACTCCCTTCTTTTCAACTGTGAGCTGACTTCAAGTACTCTTGGGTAGAATGGATTCCTCCACATTCCAAACAGGACAAAAACAGTCTGAAAGTCTCGAGTCAGTTTTTCAATAACACACAAGCAAATGATGGCATATCCAAGATACTTAACAATATCGACATCGACGTCGACGGAGTGGTAGTTGGCAGCTGCAGCAGTGCCTCCAGCAAGGGCCACCATCAAAGATTGGTATAAAACTGTAGACCAGCACCAAGACCACAGGAAGCCTTGAACCCGTGAACTCCCAAAGGAGAACGTTGTCACGAGACGAGCTGAGCTGACACGATTTTTACTACTCTTATCACACACTGTGAAAATCTGCAAAGGAAAAAGAAGACATACATTTAGTTTTACAGAGTTACTGGTATGAAGTACACTGCAACATAAACAACCAGAAAAAAGAGATAGAAATGAAATTTAAACCAAAGTAAAGAGGGGGAAAAGAATATACAGAGAAAAAAACATTTTCTATTTTTGTAATTATATAGAAAACAAAATCTTTATGCACAAAATGTACTTTTCCTCTGAATCAAGTTATTTCATCTAATCAAGGATGACTCCATGGATGGGGTGAAACAAAAATATATGACTTTGAAGGGTCTCTAAATTTGGTGACTCAATCCAAAACAATGACAAACACAATCAGTTTTGGGCAATGCTTCCCACGAAGGACTGAGGCTTTGATTTTGATTTCTGTAAACTCAAATATTTTCTCTAGAAAAGCATAAAGAAACAGTTAAAACATTTTGAACAGATTTTTGTCACTAGCTCATTATGTCAAAATTGTGTGAATTTGAAATTCACTGGAGTGTAAAAACAACTTAAAGAAGATGTGATATATTCTATTATTTATTGAAGTTATATTTGCCTTGTGTAACATATAATGACTTTGAGTGGTTTAGTAAATTGTAACATTAATTGCACCTTTCAAGGATTTGGACAAAGTGGGCTGACCACCTGCTTCACTCAATTTCTTGATCTACAAAATCTTTAACGATCTGTTCAGCCTTATGAGTGCGGATGACAGAGAGCTCCTGCACAAAAAGTTGGATAATTATGACAGGTATCTTGCATTACAAGCAGGTGTGCTATTCATACCTGAACCAACATCTGGCTAGGATTAACACTAATTCTACACAAGTAACAGAAAATGGAGAACAAAACCCAATGAATCCTCATGGAACAGTCAGATCACATTCAATCACTCCAACTCAAGGATTCATAAAGTAACACCTACATGTGAAAAGCACTGACACTGCAACCACAATGCATAAGCCTAATAACAATAAATCTCATTCCACTATCCTTAGACTTACCTCATAAGCCAGGGCTCCTAAATCGATGCTTAGAATGTAGCCTGTGGCAGCAGCTAACACCACTGATATGAAAGTAGACGGGAGATTATAGCATCCAATAAATACACCCGTTGAAAGGAAAATCTGGAATAAAAGCCTGAAACAGAGATATATTATAAATTAAAATGTGTAATGAGTAACAATTACTAACAATGCTATAAAACATTTAATATAATTATTTTTATTACTCCAAACTATAGAGTAATTTTTTTTAGTTACAACACACCCTTAAAACCCTCTTCACATTTTTGAATCCCTCTTTCCTTTTTTAGCATTTTGTTGAGGGGTTTATGGGTTCAGAGGAGTATGGTAATTTGCATTCCACAACTCCATTTGCCCATATCCTTTGAGGGGGAAAATACAAGGTCCACATTAACCATTATGATCCAAATAAAACTGAAACTAAAATACAACAGTCATGTTTTACAGTGAATGTGGTTTTGAAATGTTTGCAAATTTCAATCTCATCAAAGCTAATGTACTATACCCGTATTGAGTATGTCTTAATACCATCACCAATAGTGGCAAGCCATTAAGGACCATGTTGATTCATTTCACATTAAAAAAAAGAATTAAATTTGGATATTTATGTATTTGTTTTGTTACCACTTAGATGTGGTTTCTTTCTTTGATGGACGGGTAAAAATGATGTGGCTGTAAATGCCCTGCAACTAAAATCAGGACTTGTGAGGTTTGTGACTTTCAGTAATTGTGTGCATATTATCATACTGATAGATTGATTACCTTAAGTTGGAAGCAGTAGGTGACCCACCCAGCATGAAAACAAGAAACTGCTCTAAAAGCCACAGAAAAAACATCTCTGTGGGAGGAAGCAGGCCGCAAAACCAGAGCAATGGCAAGAGGACGAAAACAACATGAACAGCCTGATTGGCTACTTTGAACTCATTGTGGTACCTGTGACAAGAAAAAGAAAAAAAATCCTGAACAAATAAAAGAGACTGGGGAATCTTGATCACTACCTTTCAGTTGCCAAGTCCTCAGCAAAGCTGTTGCCAGAGCTTATGAATCATAATGCAATATATGTGCTGTAATACTAACAGGGAAGGACTTTATTGTTCAGCTATTAAATAAGTTTTACTACTCAGCTGTGTCGATTCACTTAGAATCATATATCCTAGAATATACATCTTAATCTTATATCAAGGTTCTGAAATAATGTGAAGTATAACAAACAAAAAATAGGTGCTAAAAGTTATTTTATCTTTTGAAAATTATGCTTCTAGGATCCAAGAGGCGTTATTATATATAAAAGGATTCCCTCACTTAAAAACAAAACAAAAACAGCAAATAACAGTATCAGATTAAAAACAATACTGGGTATCTTCATTAATAAATATAAAATACAATCTACTCAGTACAATAAAACAGTCTGAAGATAATAACCTCTGACCATATATCAATATCAATAAAACTTTACAGATCTAGACTAAATCAAAATCCAAGCAAACGTACCAATAAACAACATGAATACTGTAACACAAGAATGTGTAAAACGGACGCGTCAGTGGCAAGAGCTCATACACGTCCATTGTACGATATATGGCAGGTTCGGGAGGGGCTCCCGAAGTCAGGGAATATTGAGCGATGCTAACTGTGATCCATCCAACGATATATATACTGATGGTGGCTCCATATGTGTAATCAAAAAGTTGATTTAAAGTGTATGGCAGGAGATACCAGAATCCAATTCCACATAATAGACCTGAAAACACGATAGTAAAAAAATTGTTTCATTACATCCTCAAAGAAAATTGATTTAAAAGGGGTCACAACTGGGGAAAAGTTGGAAAGGCAATATCACAATACAATAAATTTCTCAATGAGTCAACAAATTTGATCGCTAAATGTGAGATCAGACATGTTATATAACAGACAGTAGAAAAATCTAACTAAAATACTTTTAATCTCAAGTTGAGAAAATTAAATCAAAAGTGAAAATAAAAAGTTAAAGAAAGAGAAAAAATTGTTTGCTTACCTGACAGTAGTCCATGCAGAATTATATTTATCTTAAACTTCTTTGGTGGGACAATAAATCCAAGAGTTTCTGCACCACAGCAAGATTCAAATTCCAGCTCGTCTTCCTCAGCTAATACATTTTTTTTCTTTATGACACCTGCATGTAGATTTTCTTTCTCCTTCATCTGAACGACTGTGGTAATAGTTTGAATAACCACCACAAAAATGATGATGCAAGCTCCATACAGGCAGCTGTACAACAACAAAAATTCTTCAACCTTGTCATCTGAGTAGGCCAACTCCAAAACTATTGTGAAAACGTTACCAAGGAGCCATGGTACAAGCCATACAATTATCTGTGATTTGAAAAAGGAAATGAATATATGGCATGTTTTCAGTAAATATATTATGATAAAGATAAATAAAGATACATTCCAATAATGAGCCATGCAATCCATAAACCTTCTTTTCCTTTTACACAAAATTTGAGACAGCTTTCCATTAACCAATCAAAATAGAGGCCCTGCCTAGTTTACCCCCTTTCTCTTGCAAACATGGCAGCAGCAAAATGCGAACTTGTGATAATTCAGGCTGTCCAAAATTACCTATTTTACATGCCGTAGAGATATAAGTGTCTAAATGCCTATATTTTTGCAGTGAAGTCCTCAGAACAATTCATTCTAAAATCATAATCTCTAAAACAGAAAAAGCCAAACTTAAGTAACAAAGTGACACTTTAGAATCGGCACATTGTTTACCAGCAATTAGAAATATGTGGAGAACATGAATACGATGAAAAAGAGGAGGACAGAAGTGTAAGAATTTGAAAGAAACAGATGAAGTGGATGATTGTGGTGATGGTGGGTACTGGTGGTTTAGAAAGAATATAAAATTACATTCTAAGAACGGCAAGTTAATAATTTTGGAATGACTTAAAGGAATATTATATGACAAAATTGGAACTAAAGTTAATTTGATTCTGTGAATAAATATAATATGATCCCAAAAGTAAACCTGAACAATAAAAAAACCACAAAAAAACCCCCCAAAACCCAAACAAAACTAACACAAAAATACAAACCAAAAAACCCACCTGAATAATGTACACATAAGCTGGAGCATCATAGCCAAGCCTGAGTTTAAGACCACCAAGAATAGTCTGTGGAATTCGCTTGAATAAAAAGCTCTGTTTGTACTCATTCAGCAATGGAACACCAGTACCCATGTTGGCAATTTTAAGCTTAGTTGAATATCTAGTCCCGGCTTAATAAAAATTCCATTCAGTTGTCATACCATTCAACCTGTGTAAGGAGAGAGTGAGAGAAAAAAACACAAAATAAAACATGAAATTGTCCTTGACTCAAACCATAAAAAAAGTGCTATAGTTGATTGAGACCCTTTGTATTGCCATTCTCAGAATACAAATCAACAATATACTAATATAAATAAGCATATAAACATTCCTTGAAAAAAATACACAGGGCAGGTACCTCTACTTCTACCACTGAGTGGCCGTCGTAAAAAAGGTGATGATTCTGCCACGGTTAGAGTTTGTTCATGGAAGAAGAAATAATAATCTAAATTTAAAAAAAATTTAATTAAGTTGAGTCGATTTAGATAGTACATTATTTTTGAAGGTGAGTGTTAATTGTTTCAAGGCTCCCAGCAGGAGTTAAGTGTGGGGGAAGGGCATTCAAATCTCATATTTATATATTTTGTTCCCTGGGTAGAAAGATTCCTTTCTATTTCTGGTGTTGGTGTTGCAGTGTGGTACTTGAAAAGATGCTCAGAACATAATTCTGTTGGTGCGCTCTAGTGTGATTAGCTTTTATGTTGTAGTCTAACTTGATGGTGTTGTGGTATTTGGATTTCACAATTCTAAATTGTTTGAAATTTTCTAAGTATCTCTAATACACTTGGGGGGGGGGGGGGGGGGGTCAGCCCACTGTTCAGTATTA